>NKZI01001939.1:7479-77688 GCA_002370645.1 Metschnikowia sp. 00-154.1 | reverse complement strand
TTCATTTATTCATTTATTCATTTATTCATTTATTCATTTATTCATTTATTCATTTATTCATTTATTCATTTATTCATTTATTCATATTCTTTCTAATCATGATTCAGTTCCATAGCTTAAAGCTAGATAAATTTCAACCTATGTTTTAGTATATATTGATATACAGGGATATGTAAGTTCTACCTTACAAGACCAAAGTGCGATGNGTTTTAGTATATATTGATATACAGGGATATGTAAGTTCTACCTTACAAGACCAAAGTGCGATGTGTGCTGAAGTGGATGAAAACTCTTCACCCACTAGTTTCCTGCACATAATGCTATCACTGGTCTGCATACAACACATCAGCGAAGTAACTTGACTCCGTACATGCTAGGTACTTGTTGACAATAAATGTTTCTGAGCTAATCTTCCTGTCAAACCCGTTATCGAATGGTTTGTTTTGAGCAATTCAATATTATCCCTCAAGACCATCTTAAGAGAGAAGCTACATTTAGAGTAATACACTCGACCACATCTAACACTCACTCTAGTGAGTGGTATAGTATACTTTTAGAGTGATTGAGGCAAATGGTATGTAATTGTTTAAGGAAGTCGGATCTAATAAAAGTACAGTTAATATGTGATCAGTTTACCGTAAATTATACTCTATACTCTATACTCTATACTCTATACTCTATACTCTATACTCTATACTCTATACTCTATACTCTATACTCTATACTCTATACTCTATACCTAAGAAGGGCGGTGTTAGATTCACCAAAGGCAGGGCCCTGCTTATAGAGGTATCTTGAAGCCTACTCTGTCGGATCGTAATAATGACCTGACCATCATTATAAGAAGACCATCGTTATAAGAAGGCTTAGAGTCGTACAATGATGACCATTGTTCTAGTGGAGAGTTTTTTCGAACCACACATTTCTCTCAAAGTTATATAACCCGCTTCGGTTCCTCTCTTTGAGAAACCATCAACGAATACAAGTTTAGGCTAATACACGTTATTAAAGAACATAACATGGAGGTCGCACCCAACCATTCTGCCTTTACTTTTACTGAGGTGTTAGACGCACTCCTTTCGCATGACCTTGCGGCATAAGCTTCTCTTTTCCGCTTCACACCAAGTCGCATCACCGCCATTCACAGAACTTGGTGAATCTCCACTCATCACTTCAGGATTTATCCAAACCGCTAACTCCTCATTTGTTGCATCACCCAAAACCCAGGTCGAAAAATATTCTCTCGGCACTTTCATCTATGATGGATTGACCTTTCTCATGGCTATTCATCACTTGGCTCTGAATATTTCAACTGGACCCGTGGAATCCATTGCCGTCCTTAGAGAGTCTCCGTCTTCCCCAGAGTGGGAATTCGACGCCAACTCACCCAATTGAAGGCGAGCTCCATATCTGGTTTTACTTCACCATAGTATATTGGATCGTCCGAGCCATCTTCGTCCGAGCCATCTTCGTCCGAGCCAGATATTTCTGTGCTTCCCTTACCACGGTTTACTCCTTGGCGTACGCAATTGCACACTATATTTTGGCTGCAATTTCTGCCCACACCCGTTTCTCAGGAACAGATTTCGTTCCATACCCCTTTCTCAGGAACAGATCTCGTTCCACACCCTGACCATAATTCACACGTTTTCCCAGCATCCGTTGACTATAAGCCACTAAAACTCAATGTCTCGTATAGAAAGACCCTAGTTGCAGGCTTCGTCTCATAAATATGCTTACGTTTCTTCAATGGTCTCGCTCTTCGTCGTGTAATGACTAAAGCCGGTTTAAGTACCAGGCTAGATCAACTCAATCTCTTCCTTTACCTTTCACCAGTTTTACGCCTGGTCTTTCAATCCCTTGTCATGAAAGGTGCGTTACTTCCAACCCTTGACGAGGACTTCCGGAATCACGTTCAGCCTATTCCCGAACGTCCCGCCCAGATGACACACCCTCCTTCTGCACTGGTGTCATGAACGCCAAAGACTACTTTTGGCTCCATGGTCTCTTTACTTCAATCGACTCGGATCGTGGACTTCAGTTTACAAGTGATATGTTCCATTCCATCGTGACCTTTCTTCATGTGGATTCCCACTCTTTTGGTTACCCAACATCAGCGTTCGAATGCCTCATCAGAAAACTGGAACAAATTGATCGAGACTGATCTTCGCCTTTACTGTCATCATAACCGAGACTGGCCGTCTCTCCTAGCCGTGGGAGAATGTGTGCTCAAGGCGCTGTCTCATAAATCAATTCAAAGGAAATCCCTATTCAAATCGGATCTCAGATACCTCACGTGGTCAGCATCTCATTTTGACTTTCCTGTTCCGATTGACTTCTATCCGTGATCCTGTGGACGCTATATCGCGTCTATTCCACAGTAATCGCGACCCAAATGGCTTCTTTCGATAAAGCTGAGACTTCTTTTGACCAAAAACACAAGGACATTCGCTTCCAAGCTGACAAACAAGTCTAGGCCAACATGAAGAGCCCAACCGGTTTTCCTGATGCTAGGAATTCTAAATTTACTGACAATATTTTCAAAGGCATGGCCTTCGAATGTCCAAAACAAATCGACATCGAGGCTAAGGGGGATGTTAGATCCACCATAGGCAGGGCTCTGCCTATGAAGGTATTATGAAGCTTCTCAGTCTGATTGTTACTATGGCCATTGTAAACGCCATGTCATGACCATCGTTGTATGAAGTACTATGGTGATCTTTTCGAATATTCTGGAACAATCCTCACCATTGTTCTAGTGGAGAGTTTTTCGAACCACACGTTTCTCTCAAAGTTATATAAGCCGCTTCGGCTCCTCTTTTGAGGAACCATCAACTAACATACTTTTAGTTAGGCATAACTGTATCAAAGAACATAGCAGTATCTTATATTGATATTGATATTGATATTGATATATATGTATGTATGATTAATTGATATATCTTTATATAGCGTATTTATCGTCCTATTATGTTTTTGTTAAACTCACCATGGATAGTAAACTACCTGTGTGGATGTTGAAACCCTGTATTGGTCGACCAGAGATTGAGCGGCTCCTTTGGTCCTCATTTAACATCAAGTGGTATCTTGTGGTCAGTATTTGGAACGTGACTAGAGTGGATCTAACCCATTGTACATATTTCAATACAATCGCATATACTGAAACCATAACATCCTAACACTGATGTATTAACTGAATATCTCGAAGGGTATACAGTGCTGAGTATTGCAAATTTGAGTATGGCAGTGCTTTACCAACCCTAAGTAAACTTACGTAGGGGAAGAATATTAGTATGACTACTATGAGTACAATGAGAATGACTACTATGAGTCAAGTGACTATACTATCCCCACTAGGATTATCCTCACTAGGAGTATTCCCACTAGGATTATCCTCACTAGGAGTATTCCCACTAGGATTATCCTCACTAGGATTATCACCACTAGGATTATCACCACTAGGATTATACCATGAGTATGCGTACTATGAGTTAAGTGCATATACTATTGTTACTAGAATTATGGCTACTAGAATTGTACTACACCATGACTTCTAGGATTATGAATACTCTTCTACTATTGGTACTAGCATTATGGGTACTAGCATTATACTGAGTATGGCCACTAGAAATATTACCACTAGAATTATACTATTACTGCTGTGAATATAACTACTACAACAACAACTACTACTACTACTACAACTACTACTACTACTACTACTACTACTACTACTACTACTACAACTACTACTACTACTACTACTACTACTACTACTACTACTACTACTACTACTACTACTACTACTACTACTACTACTACTACTACTACAACTACTATGGGTGGATTTTACTATTACTGGGACTACAGCTATGATCATAGATATGATGAATTTATAGTTTCGGAAGAGATATAGATCTCAAATTGGGAAACGATTCCATGTTAACAGTAAATGAAAACGGGTACGTCGATCCTAACCTTGAAGCATAGATGTTAATGCAAATGTTAATACAACGATATTTTGATTTAAGGAGAGAACGTGAAACTGGTTAAAAAAACAAAACTGGTTAAAAAAACAAAACTAGTCAAAAAAACTAGTCAAAAAAAAACAAAACTAGTCAAAAAAAACAAAACTAGTCAAAAAAAACATCAGTACTAGGATATGAAAAATGGTAACGTAAAGAATGTGAAGATATTTCAATAAGTTCTGGAAAAAGGTTTTTTTTTATACCATTCAATAAGCTTGGAAATAGATAAAGAACAGGAAATGTTTGTGTATGGATTAGCCATTGGCCAGAGAGAAGGTTTGGGAATGGAATAATAGTAGACTTGTTACAAACCTTGAAAATTCACAACCATCTATGCCAAGTCATACTTATCATACTTATATCCGCAGCAGCTCTTCAAGGTTATCAATAGGCAGAGCACCTAACAACTCACCTAGCAAGTAATGCGGGTCAAGTAATAGTCAGTATCTGGTGGTCAGTATCTGGAACATTATCAGTATCTGGTGGTCAGTATCTGGAACATTATCAGTATCTGGTGGTCAGTATCTGGAACATTATCAGTATCTGGTGGTCAGTATCTTCAACATTGTCAGTATCTGGAATATAGTGTATCTGGTGGTCAGTATCTAGAACTAGTGTTATCCGGATCTAGTGATCAGTATCGGTAAGTTTCTGGTGGTTAATATTTGTCAATCTTGATTTTACTCCAACGTGCAGACATACTTATGGATCAGGGCATGATCATGATTTAGACTTAAGTTCCCACATGAACGCGCGACATATAAAACTGTTTGACTTTGTTATTCGTAAGTCCATAATTGTTCTAATACCTCACTGAGAGAATAGCTCCTATCCTGCAGGGGTTGAGCCTCATCGATGATCCATCCTTCATAGGGTACGGTCAGCATAAGGTTAAATGTGCTCACCTTTTCATAGAATTCCTTGGAAAAGATCCCTTGAGTTATTGCAGTGTGGGACATTATTGTAACAATATGTATTCAATATTTAGTCTGTAGAGAGAAGGTAGAATAAGGGTCCTTGGAGAGAAAAAATATTGTATCTTCTTTCTTCTCGTATGTAAAGGAAGAGGTCGTGCAAGTTCAAGAAATAGAGCTCAACCGTAAAACTGGGCAAGCCTGGTTAGGGTAGCAGCGAAGGGAATTGAATGCTTATGCCTTATGGGTATCTCTGATACAATAGAACCTTAAGTACACGGCACTTAAAGGGTATGTACGGCATATGCGCCTCATATCACAACAATAATCAGTAAGTTTTGTATCTTTGTTCATTCTTAGGTTCTCAGTTGTGTTACTAATCTGTACTAGGAAATCCGTGAGATTCTGGTTACTCGTGATACTGCTCAACCTAGAACGGAATCCCCTCAATATATGTATATATATATACCTTTTTCACCCTGGACTCCTTATTCTTGCACCGGACTTGGTAATACCTTGTCTGAAGTCAAACCTAAATCCCCCTGATAACCAAGACCCAGTTACAATACTAGTCTAGACCTCATGCGTTCCTCGGAACCTTATGAGGCTTGTTCAATTCCGTTGTACTGCAGGTACCACATTCCCTGCATCCACGGGTCAGCACATCTCACATGTTCAACAGAAACTACTACATGCGAATTGCCTATGAAACACGCCATTTATATTTCTCCGGGAAATCTCCGGGAATCCTTTTCAAGAAGCATCTGCATTCATAATGAAGACATTCAAGGGATCGTGGCTTCTTTGGATTGGATTTCTTTGTGCGAATACCCTCGATGTCAAACATGAGTAGATGGATAGCATAGTGCCAATTTATTATTAACACATGGAGCAGGCGAAGTTAAAGGAGCTGAATATTATCAAATAATATGGGGCTAAACTTTCCCCTCCCCCAAAGACAATAAGTGCTAAATGGGGGCGTGAAGTGGCTATTGTTTGGGATATAAAACGTGACATACTGCAATTCGACTTATTGCCTATAAATATGCTGATTTTTTGCTTAAAGGAGCATTACAGCCATTATGATATTGAGCCAATTAATCATTGCCCTCTTAGCGGTCACGGTGTGCGCTCAGCCATGTGTTTTTTTTGTTCAAGTCAATGGCACGCTTGAGCCGCTCTCTGGACTTGATCTCGGAAGCAGTTTTTATCATTTACACGGTTTTATTCATCGCAATACTTCCCTCAGTCCCACGGTGTTTACCCTAGAAGATGAAATCGTCAATATTAATTCGGACTGGGGGTGGATTTATGTGGGATTTTACAGGAAGCAATTGGTGTTTGGACCTCTAATCCTTCCTACTTTATTGCATGTGAAAAAACCAAATGGCTTACTTAAACATGGGCCGTTTTACTCGTGTCAGTTGAATCGTTCTGGTGTACGTGGGATTTACCACAAACGTCCACTGAGTAAAGCTCACACTTGTTTACTTGTAGACATTTACCTTTTGCCATACAATATCGAAACAAAAACTGCGTTGCCGTTTCCTTCTTGAGGTGAAATGAAAATGTGAGGATTCTGTGATGTGATACATTGACTCATTTGATTGCCTCCTTTCGTTGTCTCGTTTCGTTGCCTCCTTTCGTTGTCTCGTTTCGTTGCCTCCTTTCGTTGTCTCGTTTCGTTGCCTCCTTTCGTTGTCTCCTTTCGTTATCTCGTTTCATGCCTCATTTCGTTGTCTCGTTTCATGCCTCATTTCTGCTGTGAGAACCAAAATGCGGTTGTGACCATTTGCATTAATGTTGCATTAATTTTTGCTTCAATCAGGGATATAAATCGTGACTTCGTGTTATCAATTTATAACTCCTGAAAAAGCAATTGGAATGCTACTGATACAGGAGTGTACATGACTTGGGGAATGATGACGGATGACTATTGTTTGGTAGACAATGAATGACCCAGGGTTTGCTATGAAATAAACAACATGTCTCTTTAATTTTACCAGAACTCACTAATGAAATTAACCCAATTGACAATTACTTGCCTTGTGTCCGCTATTGCCTTAGCAGAGCCACACATACCATGGGTCTTCTTTGCAAAAGTTAAAGACACGTATTTACCGCTTTCTGGGACGTACCTTGGAACAACCTTTGATAGTATGACTGCATTTACTTATGGGAACCCTGCAGCTAAACCCGTTGAAATTAATTTACAACAGAGCCATGTTTTTGTTGAGATTGAAGGCCGTCGGCAGTATGTGGGAGTTTTTCAAGACGAAATGGTATTTGGACCCGAAGTCCAACGCTTTTCTTTGGTTATGAATGAGGAAGGAAAGGTCCATCCTGGTCCGTTTTACATGTGTAAATTAGTGGGGGGGCCAGCACGCTGGATTTTGCGCAGAAGTCCAGGAAGGGGAATCAATTATTGTTTTGACGCGGACCTTTACGTCTTACCTATTAACAAGCCGATTATTTAAGTTGCTGTTTGAAACTGACTTAAGGGAACCGAAGGATCACTTCAGGTAAAGAAGAGTTACTTCAGGAAAAGAAGAGTCACTACAGGTAAAGAATCACTACAGGTAAAGAATCACTACAGGTAAAGAATCACTGCAGATAAAGGTTATCCCTGCAGATAAAAATGATTCCCTGCAGATAAAGATGACTCCCTGCAGGTAAGGACGATTCCCTGCTTTTGTTCTATGGTCATGCACGTGAAAACCTTCCATTCGTTTTGAATAGATTTCAGAACACTTGAGGATTGTACATTAACGGAAAACTCTAGCCGACGAGTGTGGAATGTCTAAATCAGGTACTATTATATAGTTGACGGGGTTTGAAGCCAGTATCAACAATGTAATTTAGTATGTGGTATGTGGACTAATTGCTTCTGAGTGTATACGTCCATTATCATGATTGACATCTATAGGATCACCAATTGATGCATTATGAAAAGGGCTGTCTAAAGAGTGAGCTGAAAGAATGGCCTGAAAGAATGGGCTCAAAGAATGGGCTCAAAGAATGGGCTCAAAGAATGGGCTCAAAGAATGGGCTCAAAGAATGGGCTAAAAGAATGGCCTGTCTAAAGAATGGCCTGTCTAAAGAATGGCCTGTCTAAAGAATGAGTTGAATATTATACAGACAACATCCCACTTACCCAGGAGTGTATATGAATGGGGGAATGATCACGGATGATTATTGTCTTCAAGGTAATGAGTAACATTGGTCATGTTATGAAGCAAACACCGTGTCTCTTTCAGGGAGACCACCAAAAGTCATCAATGAAATTAATCCAATTGACAGTCACTTGCCTTGTTTTTCCCCTAGTTACGGCCTCAGTGTGGGAACCACGGCCTCAGTGTGGGAACCACGGCCTCAGTGTGGGAGTCACGGCCTCAGTGTGGGAGTCACGGCCTCAGTGTGGGAGTCACGACCTCAGTGTGGGAACCATCACTTATTTCATGAGTATTCTGCTCAAAATTAGAAAACACGTTTCTACCGCTCCCCAGGAAGTTCCTTGGAGAACAGTCGAGAGATATGAGTACTTTTCTTCATGGAGACCCGTCCACTCAGCCAGTGGAATTTTACTTTAACCGTGGCTACCTTTTCACTAAGCCAGAGTACGGTCGACGGCAGTATGTGGGGATATACCAGAATGATTTGGTGTTTGGACCGTTAGTGTATCCTCAATTCTTGAACATGAATAAGGAAGGGATGATCCTAGATGGACCATTCTTCATGTGCAAACTAATGGGCCACCCAGCACGGTGGATCTTGTATGGACTTCTAGCCCCGGGAATCGATTACTGCAGGGTCGTGGATGTATAGATTATACCGTATGACCGAGAAATGAGGTCCATCGTGAATCTTCATTATTGAAATGAACAGTTTCGGATGTTGTAGACCTCAAAAAGGTATCCGCTTGTACCTTTGAAATCATGCAGCATCCACTATTATGGGAAGCATACACGTACGGACCTTCCAGGGCTTGTGAATAGTACTGAGAAGAATTGTGACATTTACGTTAACGGGCAACTCAAGCCGAAGAGTGAGGTGGAAATTAACAGGTGGGATTTAGTAGGTGGGAATTAGTAAGTACTACTATAAATTGAGAGAAATTTGGGTAAGTTCTATTACAAATTGATAGGAGTTTCAAGCAGGTATTAATGATGCAAACTGCCATGTGAACTTAGTGGTGAAATCTTGTCTTATTATGACCATATTCATTAATCAAGGCTTATCACAAGAACAAAGCCGATGCTTATTGTCATGAAAGGGCTATATATAAGGAGTACTCAATCACTCACTATAAATACTACTCAACCACTCACTATAAATATTCTTCAATCACTCACTATAAATATCACTCACAATAAATATCACTCACTATAAATATCACTCACTATAAATACCACTCACTATAAATATCACTCACTATAAATATCACTACCTACAAATACTACCACTCTCTAGACTATACCCTTACAGTCTATGCTAATATACTGCCATACACACCACACTGGTGTTACTGGTGTTTGACCATAACACAGCACTGAGCGTATAACTTCTTTATTGACTAGTGGAAGAACATTCTCACATTTTCTTAAACGACGTTCACTCCCTCAAATTATGCACTTTCCCTCAAACTAAACATACTTCTTCAAACTACTCACAACAATCCTGTTGAGTTGATGAGTTTAAATATTCATGCTATATAAATACTTGTCTAGTATGCAATAATTATGAACTATTACTGTACTCCATATATACATTTGATGCACGATGCTTGAGTGTATTTTACTGTAGTTAACATTACTACTACACTGCCATTGTACAACTAAACCCTCCTTGAGTAAATTACTTTTAGGAGAAATACCTACTCAACGAAATCATCCTCTTCTTCACTTGCTTCTTTTTCCGAATTTTTTGGAATGAACCGGAATTGTTTTCTAGCAAAGGGGAGTTCATCATCATGACTTGTGTATGCTTCTCATATATCCAGCTCGATTTGACGCGTGTAGACTGTCACGTTGTAATTGTTATTCTCGATAGGATTCCACTTTGTCACTGAAAAAGCTCTCCAAATTGTACGTTGACTTCTTTCAACTACGTTCACCTCCTTATGGTTCGCACACCTCCTCAAACTACGCTCATTACGAATACTACGTACGCTTCATCATTGTTGAAAAACGGTAACAAGGTGAACTCAGTATCCCAATGGTTTGCAGGGATAGTGCTGTAATAAGCACCTGTTCTTGATATGCACCTGTTCTTGATATGCACCTGTTCTTTATATGCACCTGTTCTTGATATGCACCTGTTCTTCATATGTACCTGTTCTTCATATGCACCGATGGTTACAACCGCCTGGTGCCGTGAAGGTAGAGCTCTCACATATATAAGGGAGTCTGGATCATATGCATCATTTAAGTAACGAATTAAATATCATTTTTCTGTGGTATACCAAGATGCCTCCAAAGACCAGACCTATCAATAACCCAATGGACTTTGACAACTCTACTTCTCCTTCCTCTCCTGAAGTAAACACTCCTCAAGTATTTACATATCTTGATGAGACTATGAGGAAAGTGTCCTTCGGTCATCATCCACTGGATATCACACCATGGTTTATTTATAGTCCACCTGGTGCCGCTGTTGAGAGTGTGTATACACTCTCCGGTAAGTTGGAATTGTTATGACATTGGCCTCCAATAATTCTCTCAAGTATGGTGTTTCGGTGTTCATCTTAGGTCACTTATATTCTTCTCTAAACTAGATATCAGTGAACTATTCTCACAATCAATACCGCTCAAACAAGAGCGGGATCCTCTCTATATATAGTCAGTCCCGGGGACTCCCACAAGTTCAACAGTCGCAACTATAGTTGCGGAACATGCATTGTTTAATCTACAATCATGACGCACATTTCCTCACATTTTCGCGCACTTTGAATACCATTGAGAAAAAATATAAATTGCAACCATGAAATTTGCAACCATGGAAATTGTGACTTATTGTACTAACATGGATAGGTTTCAATGCATACGACAATACAGCATAAAACCAATGACTCCACAAGACAACACGATATCAGAGAGCAGGTTAGATTTGTAATTTGACACCCCATTTACTCTTCCCATGGAGCTTGTGTTATAACGCCGGTTACAACCGTAAAAGTATCAATAATTGGTTCACTATCGAATCGAACTTTAAAGCATCAAACAAAGACTTAACAAATGAAAGTGATTAAGAATAGAAGGTCTTTTCAATTAATATTGTGCTGTTACTGTTATGTTGTTTTAATACATTTATGCCTAAACTCTTATATTCATTGATGGATCCTCAAAGAGAGGGACCGAGGTGGTTTATATAACTTTGAGAGAAACGTGGAACCGAAAAACTCTCCACCAGAACAATGGTAGGGATTGTTCTAGAATATTCGAAAGGGGCCATCTATGCACGAGGTGCCCTGATGGCCAAACGCCGTATCACCATTGTAACAATCGGACTGAGAGGCTTCATAATACCTTCATAGGCAGGACTCTGCCTATGGTGGATCTAAAAGTTACTGTTCTATTACTGTTCAATTGGTGATCTATTGGTGATCTTTTGGTGATCTATTGGTGATCTATTACTGCTCTATTACTGCTCTATTACTGCTCTATTACTGCTCTATTACTGCTCTATTACTGCTCTATTACTGCTCTATTACTGTACTAATACTGTTATACTCAGGTTTACGTCAGGTACTCTGGTTACTATGTTCATTCGCCGATGATTCCTTAAATACTTTTACAGGAGAGGACGTGTGACTAAGCACGAGAAAAAGAGCGAAAAATAGCAATAAACGGCGTCCCAACATCGTGCGGTGTTGGGCTGCAGCATCTTGAAGTGGCCATTGTTAGGATTAGACAGTGTAGGCTCAAAATGCCTTAATAGGTAGGGTACTACCTATGGTGGATCTAACAAATACTATACTATTACTGTTAGATCCAAGATGGGTGGAATACAACCCATATAGGTATTGAGTTCATGTGCCCAGTTAATCGGGAACCGATGTTACTACGCCTCTTTCGGGTTTACCGTTATTACACACCTTCGACTAATCTTCCTGCAGATTACTTAATGGCGGCCGATTCCTCTTGCTGAGGAATCATCAACGAATATAGTTTTGATTAGGTAATAAACGTACTTACAAGAATCTAACAATTACTGTACCATTACTGTACTAATACTGTACTAAGACTGTACCATTACTGTACCATTACTGTACCATTACTGTACCATTACTGTACCATTACTGTACCATTACTGTACCATTACTGTACCATTACTGTACCATTACTGTACCATTACTGTACCATTACTGTACCATTACTGTACCATTACTGTACCATTACTGTACCATTACTGTACCATTACTGTACCATTACTGTACCATTACTGTACCATTACTGTACCATTACTGTACCATTACTGTACCATTACTGTTATTATCAGGTCCACCATACATAGATCACTACCTATGAAGCTATTATGAAGTCGCTCTGCCTGAAAGTAGCAAGGGCCATTGCAAACTCTGTATCATGGAGTTCGATCATTGATAATGATCTTTTTTTCGAAGATGCCAGAAAAATTATCACCGTACACCCCTTAAATGTTTTGAACGCAACGTTTCTCTTCAATTATTTGTATAAACCGCACTGATTTCTCTCTGGTAGAAACCATCAACGAAAATAGATAACTTAGTACTTAACGTTCAACCAGAATCTAACAATTACAGTACTATTACAGTATTATTACAGTACTATTGCAGTACTATTACAGTACTATTACAGTATTATTACAGTACTATTACAGTACTATTACAGTATTATTACAGTAATATTACAGTACTATTACAGTATTATTACAGTAATATTACAGTACTATTACAGTACTATTACAGTATTATTACAGTACTATTACAGTATTATTACAGTAATATTACAGTACTATTACAGTACTATTACAGTATTATCACAGTACTATTACAGTACTGTTAGATATACCTTAGGCAGGGCTCTGCCTATAAAGGTATTATGAAGCCTCTCAGTCTGATTGTTACTATGGCCATTGTAAACGCCGTGTCATGATCATCGTTGTATGAAGTACTATGATTGTCTTTTCCAATATTCTGGAACAAGTCTTAACATTGTTTTAGTGGAGAGTTTTTTGATGCCACGTTTCTTTCAAAGTAATTTAAGCCGCTTCGATTCTCTCTTTGACGAATCATCAACGAATACAAGTATAGCTTAACAAATGTTATTAAAAAACATACCAAGTATAGTATGAGTATAGTATAGTATTTGTTAGACCCACCATGGGTAGTGTACTTCCCATGTAGATGTCGAAAGCCTGCACTGGTAGAGCAGATGTTGAGTGGCCTTTAGCCTTCAATAAGACCTTCATTTCTCTATATCGGACTAGTCTATATAAGGTGAGATCGTTTCTCTTTGAAGAAACATCGACGAATAAACATACAAAACACACAAAACAGAGTACTGGACGTAACCAAAAACTAACAGTATTAGTGTAGTATAGTATTAGTGTAGTATAGTATTAGTTATGACTAGAGTATGACTAGAGTATGACTGACTTAGTAAGGTATCACGATGAGTGTGAATATGACTATAGTACAAATAAGTACGAGTATAGTGTGACGAGTATAGTGTGACACAACTAAGAATGAATCTGAGTATAGGCACAGTATGAGTAGCAGTATAGTAGTATAATAGTGTAGTATAATAGTATAATAGTGTAGTATAATAGTATAATAGTGTAGTATAATAGTATAATAGTGTAGTATAATAGTGAGTGGTGTTGAGAGTTGAAGTATACACTCCCGTATTCTGGAGCAGTTATCAAGTTGAGTTCTAACAATTCTCTCTAGTGTGGAACTTCAGTTCATCTTAATCTTGTATATTCTTATCTCTATCCAAACTTATACTCTGAGATTCTTGTATCTTGGCTATATTATCCATCCCCATATAAGAATATTCTCTTCCCTTCTTATAGGCCCCATCTCTCTCACTCCTCCGTCTACTACTCACATTGTAGTCTCCAAGATATTGCTATTGTCTTCTCCAAGACAATGCCCAACATTTAGACGAGAGCTAGACGAGAGTCCTGAGGCTCAGCTGAGGCTTAGCCTTTATTTCATCTGTAGACCATCACATGAACATGTAGTACACTCACGCGCACTGATGCCTCAAGTTCAACAAGTGGCACGTATTTGGGAGGTTGGTTGTTCTTGATATGATTATTGGGCGTGGCACGTGACCCGCTGCACTATGAGTCTTTTCCTGTGTGCGCGCGATTAGTCAATCGAAAATTCCACCGCTCTTCTCCCATCAACCATTACCATGTTTGTATGTACCAACACCATCACTACCAAAGATTTAAGAATGAAATTTGTACCAGCATGTAGAGGGAAATGAGGTAACTTGATTAGTACAACTTTGACCAAAATCCGTCCAGATTTGACTGAATATGGTCCATATATCTAATCCCTCCCCACATCCACTCCCATTCACCCCAGATCCTGACCAATCCTGACCAATATTATTAGACCCATCCCTCCAGATCCTGACCAATCCCAATCCCAATCCCAATCCCCCAAATCCTGATCAATATCATTAGACCCAGATCCAAGACCACAGACCCCCGTTCCAATTACACCATCTCCATCTTTTACTAACTGCAGGCTGAAACACAGCCGTCTCTTGACGGGTTGCAAGAACTTATACACCATAACTCGTTGTGTGTGCCGGTCCCAAACATGTACCCTATCTATAAGTACATGGAGGTGGAGGACCTTAGCGTGCACCTGGCGTACTTGAAGCTTGCGGACTTGAACAACCCGAAGCGGACCGAGAGTTTCCTCTTTGAGAGTGCCAACAACGGAGATACGGTGGACCGGTACTCGTTCATTGGGTTTTCGCCTCGGAAAATCATCAAAACGGGTGATAACCCCGACGTTTTCCCCCCGGATTTCTGTAACGTTGACCCCATCAATATCTTGGAGTCCGAGTTGGCCGAGTACCACCAGGCACAGTTACCCGGGTTGCCCAAGTTATCCGGAGGTGCCATTGGCTACATTTCGTACGATTGCATCAAGTACTTTGAGCCCAAAACAAAACGGGCCCTTAAGGATACTTTGAAGGTACCGGAAGCGGTGATGATGTTCTGCGACCTAATAGTCGTATACGATCACGTGTACCAGCGGTTTCAGATCATCAACAACATCCATGTTACTCCAAAAATGGACCTGGACCACTTGAAAGAGGCGTATTCTCGAGCAGCAGCGCAGATTGAAGAGGTGGTGGCTTTATTGCGGGCTCCAAAGACCTGGGACCAGATGAACCCAGTTCAAAAGCCAATTAAGCCCAACCAGAGCTTCACGTCGAATATTGGCCAAGAAGGCTACGAGAACCACGTGAAGACGCTCAAAAAACATATCAAGTTGGGCGATATCATCCAGGCTGTCCCCTCTCAAAGAGTGGCCAGACCCACCTCCTTACACCCGTTTAATATCTACAGACACTTGCGTACGGTCAACCCATCGCCGTACCTTTTCTACATTGACTTGGTGGATTTCCAAATCATCGGTGCTTCTCCTGAATTGTTGGTCAAGGCCGATGCCAATAATAAGATCATCACGCATCCAATTGCAGGAACTATTCATAGAGGAAAGACCAACGAGGAGGATGAGGCCAATGCACAGATCCTTAGAAACAGTTTGAAGGACCGTGCTGAGCATATAATGTTGGTGGATTTGGCCCGGAATGACGTCAACCGGGTATGCAAACCGGAAACCAATTCCGTGGACCGATTGCTTACGATCCAACGGTTCCTGCACGTGATGCACTTGGTGTCGGAGGTCAGTGGCACCTTGAGAGACGATAAGACTCGGTTTGATGCTTTCCGCTCCATCTTCCCTGCAGGTACCGTCAGTGGAGCACCCAAGGTGAAGGCCATGGAGTTGATTGGAGCTTTGGAGCAGGAGAAACGTGGCGTGTATGCAGGAGCCGTCGGCCACTGGTGCTACGACGGAAAAACAATGGACACATGCATTGCATTGCGGACCATGCTCTATAAAGACAACACTGCATATTTGCAAGCTGGAGGAGGAATTGTGTTTGATTCCGACGAGTACGACGAGTACGTGGAAACTATGAACAAGATGCGGGCCAACAACAACACCATTGTGCAGGCCGAGAAGATCTGGGCCGCCAAGGTGGGCACTGATGATGAGTGAGTCATTAATGAGTGAGCCACTGACAATAAGTGAGCCACTGACAATAAGTGAAGTGCGGAAAAGCGTTAAAGAAGTGATGGAAACACAGTCAATATACATTGGAGGATAGAGAGGTGATGACCATAATGTATACATGAACAACTGTGTCTTATGGTTCATTCTACTGTGACGTGATATTTCAGTTGTCTATATTCCTGGGTATCTGGTTAGATTTCAGAGCTCTCAAGCAAAGTGACAGGATAAGTATCCCAGAGAATCAGAGAATCAAACTATAAGGGACACTGAAACATGTTCTAAGTATGGATCGACTAGAACTATGAGGCTACTTACTAGTGTAGTACTTTTTTCGAGCTACTAACTAGTGCTAGTAGTGAGATACACTACTAACTAATATGTACTGGTTCTAGTACTATTATCAAGCCATAAGTATAGGTACTCGTGAGACCTATTCTATATTCATGGATATCACCAGCAATATTGGACCGGGACAAGATCGTAAGGCTGTTGCTTCAGATGCATCTACTTCGGGCCTCTCCTCTGGAAAACCAGTTAATACTCACGGTCAAGAAATCACATCAAGACAGTTAAGAAATCAAGTCAAGAAATCATTAATTTAAGCAGTATCAATTTTTAAGGTTCAGTATTAAGGTCTAGTATTAAGGTCTAGTATTAGTTTCATGAGTCCACTAGTGTTATACACTAAACTACCTGCATATACCACTGTGTAGAAGAAGCTAAGTGGTAGCTTTTTTTTAAAAACAATACCATATTACAAACCACTAAGCTTAAAGTCACATATTAGGGATACTAACATAGTAGCACAGTAGCACAGTACACATCCTAGGACTTAGAGAAATAAGTTCTTAGAATACACCTCAGGGCTCATAATCGAGGGCTCATGTTGAAAAACGGCGATCGAGAGAGCGCGCTCTGATGTCCAGTGGCTAACGAGATATTGTTAGGAAACGATTTCACAAGGATACTGAGATGCAAGGTATCCCGGTCGGGTAACACTTGCATATAACGTGCAGATGTTTCATGTATATACAGGGTTGCATACAACCAGTGTATATAACAGTGAGGTTTTCCTCCCTTGGATAAATCAGGGAGTTCCTAGGTTCAATACATCCCATGATAAACTATAGGACGTAAGGAAGACGTCCATTATAAGGCTCACAGGTCCCTGCTACTGTTGAGTCCTAACAGATATCAGGCCATCTGTTTTCCTATACGATGAAGGAAGAATCCCCAGATAATAAAATGGTGCCACCGCCCCATCTTATAATTAAACAATTCAATCAACATCAACTGCCAGAGGTATACCAAGATGCCTCCAAGAACCAGACCCACCAAAAAGATCTCGTATTAATAATACTTCAATGAACTCTGACCACTCTCTGGTTCTCCTGGTGCTGCAACTGTCGTTGCGGATCTGGCGTTATCTTCTCTAAAGCTCATAATCGAGGGCTCATAACCTTCTGTGCGATTTCAAACGTACAGATGTATTCCGAAAAGTTAATACCCTTCTCAGCCAAGTTTCTTTTGTGGTATAGTGATATAACTCTTTCTATAATTGGTGATATAGTTGTCAGTGTGGCAGCATCCTATGGATCCTAATTCTTAACTCGGGGATTGAATGGTACAGTGTAGATACCAGATATAGTTACATGATACATGATAGATTCGAGTTACGTCAGGTACCATGGTTACTATGTTCATCCCCGATGATTACTGAAGACAAAATCTGAGCTGCTTGTTTAGTGTTTTTGACAGAAATGGTGTCTGCAAAAATTCATGGTGGTCTTTAAGTCCGATGTTTTGATCACTCTTTAATAGAGGACTCTTTCATAGGGCACGCTTCAATATGGCACTCTTTAATAGACCATTCTTTAATAGACCACTCTTTAATAGGGCACTCTTCAATAGACCACTATTCAATAGACCACTCTTTAATAGAGCACTCTTTAATAGACCACAGTCTTCAATTTCGTGGTGCATTGAACAACCATTATACTCCTTGCATTACTACAGTAATAGAAATGCCACATTTTGGGTAGACCTAGTAAGTAGCATACTACTCCTCCAAGTATTTTAAGTCAGTAGTCCCCATCACTCGGCCAAAACACCAAGACGCGAGTCATTCGGCCAAGACAACAAAACGTGAGTCATTCGGCCAAGACAACAAGACACAAGTCACTCGGCCAAGACAGCCATTTGGCAAGAGAACCAGCCACCACATCTCCTCATGAGTCAGAGAGTAACCAAGCTTTCTTATTCAACAATCATGGTATATACTAGAATATCCTAATACGAGTAAACAGTGACCAATTACCAGTACTCGGTCACAGTTTCTGCTTAACCTAGATAGAGTAGTACAGTGTTTTTCAAAACTATTCAAACCAGTGCGACAAAATGTTTCAAACCAGTGCGACAAAATGTTTCAAACCAGTGCGACAAAATGTTTCAAACCAGTGCGACAAAATGTTTCAAACCAGTGCGACAAAATGTTTCAAACCAGTGCGACAAAATGTTTCAAACCAGTGCGACAAAATGTTTCAAACCAGTGCGACAAAATGTTTCAAACCAGTGCGACAAAATGTTTCAAACCAGTGCGACAAAATGTTTCAAACCAGTGCGACAAAATGTTTCAAACCAGTGCGACAAAATGTTTCAAACCAGTGCGACAAAATGTTTCAAACCAGTGCGACAAAATGTTTCAAACCAGTGCGACAAAATGTTTCAAACCAGTGCGACAAAATGTTTCAAACCAGTGCGACAAAATGTTTCAAACCAGTGCGACAAAATGTTTCAAACCAGTGCGACAAAATGTTTCAAACCAGTGCGACAAAATGTTTCAAACCAGTGCGACAAAATGTTTCAAACCAGTGCGACAAAATGTTTCAAACCAGTGCGACAAAATGTTTCAAACCAGTGCGACAAAATGTTTCAAACCAGTGCGACAAAATGTTTCAAACCAGTGCGACAAAATTATTCAAACCAGTGTGACAAAATGTTTCGTACCCCTTCGCACATCCTTTCAAACCAAATGGCATAATGTTTCACACCAACTTTCATTAGAATTCAATATTTTGAAATCTGAAATCTGAAATCTGGACGAGTGTCTCATATAAACTACATTTGGGAGTCTTTCAGTACCAATCAAAGGTCAAAACGAACGGACGGACGGACGGAACTGAACTGGTTTCCTTGTTATCCTGTATATAATAACAGGTAGGGGTGTACGAAACCTTTTGAATTATTGGTTTGAAACATTTTTCTAGTGGTTCGAAACATTTTGTCGCGCTAGTTTGAATACTTTTGAAAAACACTGTATACCAATAATTTAAACTCGTGCAACTTCTTAGCAGTACCCTAGTATCAGGTCAATATCGAACATTATTCCAGCTCATTATATTGTTATAGCTCATTAGATTATTCTAGCTTATTAGATTATTCTAGCTTATTAGAGTATTCTAGCTCATTATATTTTTATAGCTCATTAGATTATTCTAGCTTATTATATTGTTATAGCTCATTAGATTATTCTAGCTTATTAGATTATTCTAGCTTATTAGAGTATTCTAGCTTATTAGATTATTCTAACTCATTATATTATTCTAACTCATTATATTATTCTAACTCATTATATTGTTATATCTCATCATATTCTTCTGGCACCTTGGGTACAGCACATTCTTCTGATACTCATACGATGGGACTGAGGTGACAGCTTATTTAATGGTCATTTTGGGATTAGATGACGAGGCTTCATAATATTTCTATGGGTAGATCCATGTCTATAGAGGATCTAACATAGAGTCATATACTTGAAAGACTAGCATAGTACACATAATGGACGTAATAAAAATAATGGACATAGTAGACAGTAGACTTAGTGGACAGTAGACATCTACACTACACTACACTACTATATACTACACTACACTACTATATACTACACTACACTACTATATACTACACTACACTACTATATACTACACTACACTACTATATACTACACTACACTACTATATACTACACTACACTACTATATACTACACTACACTACTATATACTACACTACACTACTATATACTACACTACACTACTATATACTACATGTTAGATTCTTGTTGTTATGTCAGTTACTCTGTTTATTATGTTTTTTGGTTGATGATTACTTCGAAACAGGAATCTGAGCTATTTAAGTATTTGACAACGGCGTCGCCTAATCAACGAGTGTTGCTAGGTACAAAGAGGGAAAAGTTTCCCCATTCTATCCTGGTACTCATACAATGATGATAGAGAACTGGACAATGGAATGGCCATTGTTAGGAATAGACAGCGTAGGCTCAATATACCTCAATAGGTAGAGCACTACCGAAGGTGGATCTGACAAGTAGCACTAGTAGTTAGTTTTAGTACCAGTAGTACCAGTAGTACCAGTAGTACCAGTAGTACCAGTAGTACCAGTAGTACCAGTAGTAGCACTAGTAGTCAGTACTTAGGACTAGTCAGTAGAGTATAATAGTTTTAGTACCAGTAGTACTAGTAGTACATATCACTAGGTCATATGATACCGTAGTATTAATTCTGAACCCTTAATTAGTAACTATTATTTCTGGTGTACTATTAATTAGTACCTATTACATACTAGTGTACTAGTTCGACTAGTAGACTAGTTCGACTAAGTGACTCCGGCGAGCAGTGGGCGCGCGCATCACGTGCGGCAGCCGTCGACGTCGAGATGATCATCACCCAACACCAACCCCACGCCTTACCGTAACCACGAGCTTACCATGTCTGAGACCCCTGATGGTGGCGCCTCCAAGGCATACCTGCGCACGCCCACGTCCTGGGATGCGCTGGACGACATCTTGCTCATGCACCTCAAAGATAACCAGAAGCTCGGCTGGAAAGAGATCGCTCTGCACTTCACCAACCGGACTCCCAATGCGTGCCAGTTTCGCTGGCGGAGATTAAAGTCCGGCAACCTTAAGAATCCACCAAAAAGTGCTGCTGGCTCCGGTTTGCCTGCCAGCAATAGTAGCAGTGTGAACACGTCCCGAAGGGCCAGTGGGAGCGGAGAAGCCGGCCGGAAGAATAATGGCGGCCCCAGTTCCGCTGGCCACGTGGGGACTCTTGGGAGTATAGGCGCTAGTGCTGCCGATAGCTCCAAACGCCGCCGGTCCGATTTTTCTGCCGTTTACCTGCCTCTTTCCAACACTACGTTTACCGGCTACGATACCGTGTCTTCTGCCGTGGCTGGGTTGAATGCTTTGGGTAGTGGAGGCTCTGCTGTGTCCAATGGACCTCTGGGGCCTATAAATACCACTTCTCATCCTCAAAACTTCGACCACCTGCCTAAAATTGACGTGCCTCTTGACCCTCAGACTCATAGTGCTGCTGCGGGCACTTCTGGGGGGTATTTCACGGATATTTCCGTGGATCCGACTCTGAATTTGCCTCATAACAAACCCCACCAGGTCCCGAATTCTCAGGGTATTACTCCTCGCAATCTGACTACAGACCAGCACAGTGTCAATATGATGCACAACAATTCGGTGATCCAGATTATCCGGGACGACCGGTACTCGGTGTCTTCGCAACAACGGCTCTCGGTTCTGAGTTTGCCGTCCAAATCCATGGATATCCCCCATCACCAGACCAATAGCTCGTCGTTGGCGCACCTACCCTTGTTATATGGCGGAAACAGCATCAGTGGGCCTGCTGGGGGTAGTCTGCTGTCGATATCCGGTCCTTCTGGGCTCCCCCAGCTTTCGCTGACACTTTCAAGTATCCGGAACGGGCTGATAGTGGGTCCTCTGCAGGCATACTTGAGACGGCTGTCAGTGATGCAAAAAGAACGGGAAAAATCGGAGTCCGAACACGAAGAAAAGAGCTTGGAGGTACCAGTTATTAAACTTGAAAAGCCAGACGGTAAAAAAGACAGTGCACGCAAAATACTGTTCTCCGATAAGTCTCGGCCCATCTTCAAGATCCCATGGTCCATGGAGGAAGACGAGTTATTGATTAACCGGCGTCGCAAAGAGCTCCTGTTTGCGGAGCTCTCAATTTTGCTACCGCAGCGAACCGAAGGAGAGATCTGGAGCCGAATCGATGCTCTAGAACGCTTGAAAAACGGCCACCGGGCGCTGGTGTCACGTGGGCATCAACATCGACGGCAGTCTTCTCTTGGGCTCGACGAGGACGACTTTTACGATGAGGTGGACTCGGTGATTGAAGGAATGGACTCGGATGACGATGACGAATCGGGCGTTTTGTTGGATGTAGACGATGCCATCTCCTCACTGCGAGGTGCACGCAAGAGACGGGCCAGTTCTGCAGTCAATCCTCTTTCCCGAGAAGGAATCCGGGCCAGGCTCAATTAGAAGAGGGAGAATGAACAAAATTGGAGGATACGCAATGAAAAAGTGGGAAAGACAGAAGAAGTCAAAGAATCAGAGAAGACTCAATGAGGAATTGTGAATACTCAATGGCAGAGAGAAAACCACCCAATTGGCAGAGAGACGAGTTCTTTATTTACAGAGATGAAAGTAGTCAATTGGCAGAGTTAAAGACTCACTGGTGACTCAATTGATGGAAATACTACTCAATTATGACTCAATTGACTGATTTGAAGACTCACTGGTGACTCAATTGACTGAGTTGAAGATTCTCTGGTGTTTTGATTGATTGAGATGGTACTTAATTACGACTCAATGAGACTTTAAGATGATGTTACCTTTAAAGAGAAGTCAATTGACGGAAAAGAATACTCAATTGTGTCTCAATGGTGATTCAATGTGACTGAGACTCAATGTGACCAATATAACCAATGTGACCAATGTGACCAATGTGACTTAGACTTGATGCACGCGTCCTAATGACTTATGCAGTCTTAAGTGGCAGAGACCAAGACTCAAGACCTTTTGAAGACTCAAGGGCTCACTACTACTTGATGACTCAATGACTCAATGACTCAATGGCTTAATTAATGAATGATCAATTATGACATAATGGAGATTTGAGACTTAGTGAGACATCGTCAGAGTTTGGTGAGAAAATGAGGTCAGTTATTAGTGGTCAAGTACTGGGGAAAGTTCCGACAATTTTAAGATCTTCTCATCAGACCTCCAACTGAAGATTCAATGCTCCCTTAATCTTGATACTACTTCGAAATTTTGATAATGTTCCCAATTTTGATAATACTCCGAAATCTTGATAGTGTTCCAAAATCTTGATAGTTTTCCAAAATCTTGATAGTGTTCCAAAATCTTGATAGTGCTCCGAAATCTTGATAGTGCTTCAAAATCTTGATAGTTTTCCAAAATCTTGACAATGCATACTGATCTTATGCCATACTCATTAATGTTCCATTGATCTTCCATTGATCCACCATTGATCACTCATTGATGTTCTCATTGATATGGTAATGGTCTCATCAATGATCTCATTGAGCCTGATCTCATGAAAACTCATTGAGGACTTATTGATTCCGATTCATCTCATCAATTCCCTCTCATTTTTCTCTCGATTCTCGCGTTGAATCTGACCATCAGTTTAGCGACGCTGGATGTCACGGTGGCCGGTTCAACGCACCTAGGGACCTGGAGACCTGAGGACCAGGTGACCTAGAGACTCATCGAAGTCTACGTGCTTAGCTCACGTTTACAATCGTTACCGCACCATGTTGGTGCTGGTGTTATACTGGTGCTACTTATTGGTGCTGGTGTATTAATAGGAATATAGTTCCATGAATGTTGATCTCGTAGTCTAATCAATGTAGTGGATATCTTAGATGGTCTCTTAGATGGTCTCTTAGATGGTCTCGTATATAAGGCATGGTCAGCAATTTTGGTCCAACATAGCTAGTGCTCTACAGATTGAGATATTTTAAGACTACTCTGTCTGATCCATAATGACCATTCCAAGGCCGTCACATACCATTTAAGACTATAACGCTATACCACTGTAAGACTCTAATATACTATGAGAGTCTAATATACTATGAGAGTCTAATATACTATGAGAGTCTAATATAATATGAGAGTCTAATATACTATAAGACTCTACTATACTATAAGACTCTACTATACTATAAGACTCTAGTATACTATAAGACTCTAGTATACTATAAGACTCTACTATACTATAAGACTATCCTATACTATATGTTAGATCCACCATAGCCAGGACCTTGGCTATAAAAGTATTATGAAACCCGATTGTAATAATGGCCATTGCAAACGCCATATCAATATTCTAGAAAAATCCTTACAATTGTTCTGGTGGAGAGTTTTTCGAACCCCACGTTTGTCTCGAAGTTATATAAGCCACTTCAGTTCCTTTTTTTGTGAGTCACCATCAACGAAAATAGCTTTAGTTAGGCATGAATGTATCAAAGAACATACCACTATGTACTATATATCATGTTGTACTATACACTATACTATACACTATACTATACACTATACTATACACTATACTATATACTATACACTATACTATATACTATACACTATACTATATACTATACACTATACTATATACTATACACTATACTATACACTATACTATACACTATACTATACACTATACTATACACTATATACTATACTATACACTATATACTATACTATACACTATACTATACACTATACTATACACTTCACTCTTTCTAAGACTTTGTAGTCTAAGTCTCAAAATATTATAGTAATCCAGTCTACCGGTACTGACTAATACTCCTGGAAGTAGTACTGATTGCTAGTACTAGAAGTACAGCCACACTATACTACGACGGTATACTATGGCATTATACTACGACGGTATACTATGGCATTATACTACGACGGTATACTAGTCACTATACTACGACGGTATACTAGTCACTATACTACGAGAGTATACTAGTCACTATACTATGAAACTATACTAGTCACTATACTATGAAACTATACTAGGCAGTATATCATGGACGGACTATATCTGAAAGTATCCTGAATATATAGTGGAAGGTCCTAGTACTCTAGAAAGATAGCACTGTTTAAAATACTCTATACAGAGACAGTGATATCGATACTAAAACATTGATATATTGGTACCAGAGGTTTCATGCACTGGTACTGATCTATCAATATCCTGCTACTTGAATACTAGACTATACTTGTTGTCATATAATAGACATTTTATATCAAGTAATAACACAGGTAGTTTTGAGAATATGAGATTATTAGAATTACTACAAGACTGGAATCACTGAAAATTTGGGACGATCAACTGGGAGATTCTGACGTGAGCGTTCCAGGCGAATCTTTGTATACATCTTCTGGTCAAGTATACATCTTCTAGTCCAGAGTACATCTTCTAGTAAGTATAGACCTCCTAGCCAAATAAAGTCTCCAGTCTATAGACTATGTAAATTCTAAGTGAGTTACTCTGTAAATTCTAAGTGAGTTGGTCTTGTTTTAGTGCTTAGTTATTCTGTGTATACTACAGTTGGTCTCATGGTATGGAAATCTATACTGCGTCTATACTGCTAGCTAAGTCACATATTACACCACATTAATACAACTTCAAGTGCAGGGTGATTTTGTCCAAGACCAGTTTTGGAGCAGGCCCGAGCCCGAGAACAGTAGCACTGCCCGCCTGGATCTGCGTCCGCCCAGCATCATGCACTATGTAGCAGTTGACCCCGTACTCCATGGCCTGAGCATATAACATATCCATTTCTTCCTGCGTAGGCACCTGCAACGTGATTTTGGCCTGACCGTTGCCCCACTCCCACCGACGCAACATCTGGGGGTTGTGCGCGGTGGATTCAGCGTTGGACATTTTCTTGTAGAGAGCCAATGTGGCATGGGAACATTGAGCTGCTGCTTTTCCCTTTCCCATCTTCAAATCTTGCCGGACAATGAGGGACATGCGGACCTCGCCGGGAATATCATTTAAGGCGGTCAGATCGATATCAATATCTTCGGATTCCAGCTCCAGGTCGCTTTCTGATTCGCTATCTGATTCACTTTCCGACTCACCTTGGGGTTTAGCGTGTTTCTTGGCCACTTCTTTTTTTTGAGCCGTGATTTGTGGGTTGTTGATACTCTGCACCCAGTACTGTATGACCATGCCGGTGGCCATGCCCAATAATCCCACTGTGGCCAATTGTGAAGACATGGGGAGGTTGATATGCTGATACATGTGGTGCTTGTCTGTGATGCAATGTGATGTGATGTGATGTGATGCACCGTTTTGTATCAAAAGTGCGCACCCGTGGAGAGTTGGAAATACCCCTCTGAGGGTCGTGGTCAATACAAAATGAACTTTAAACCTTAATTCTTTAAGGTCAAAAAGAAATTTAAATACTCGTAAATTTCTTTCCATTACATTTGAAAAAAAAAATAAACAAAACGGCTTTTTCCCTGATTGTTATACTTGTTCTACTTTCCTTATCCCTACACCCGTACATCACGGATGGTGCGATCTTTGGTCCCCCTCAAACATCGCTTAACTTCTCCATTTGACTGCACATGAAGCTATATTCGTTTCTCCGGCGCTTCATATTTTTTGTGGTGCTTCCTTATGTGGTGTACCTTGCCATAGAAGAATGCCCCGGTGCAAAATCGCCAATTTCAACCTGGGTATGTTACCCCCAGAACGAGGTGTTTGTGCCGCTTTGGAATTCGGTGTCCACACACGTTTCGGCGGCCGATGAACGCTTCCTAATCTCACAGAGGGTCTCTAGTTTCACAGGGCCCGTTTTTTCTCCGCTTTCAGACGTCGTTCTGGAGAATTGGGCCGTTTTGGATGCAAAGTACCTGCTCCTGTACCGGACAAGCACCACCAAGGCCATATTAAAACATTGGGAGGCTGTGGGCAGACGAGAGATGATTCTGCATGTAACGCCTCGTGTTAGCTGGGCGTGGACCAGGTTTTGGAGCTGGTATACGGGGTCCATTGGGCCCATAGTGGAGTACTATTGTCTGCAGTACGCGGCCAGTCTAGAGAGGGCCGTGGATGCCTCGACGCTGATGGTGCGGCTCCGGTCTTACCTTTTGTGGTCATGGACGAAGAATGCCTGCACACGGAGCTATTCCCTCTACGTGGGACCTGTTTTAAAGAAGGTGACGTCGCTGGTGTGGCTGTATACAGGAGCACCGCTTCTAAATCTTCCTCCAGTACAGAAACTCATTGCCATTTTGCTGCGGTTTCAGACGTCTGCTTCCAATAGCATCGCATTGCAAGAAAAGGCGGATTTTGTGTTTCTGGAAATCGCCCTGCTTATGCAAATGAACAAAAGCTTGGGTCTTGGTGTTTCGGAACAGAAGACCCGCTTGTCCCAGGTGCAGGATATCTTGGATCACGTGAACGAGCTGGATTATCAGGAACCGGGAAAAGGGAATTCAAAAAAGGCCCAAAATGAGGTTTCTAAGGAGGAAGTCGCCGAAAAAGGTATTCATGAAGAATGTCTGGATTTTGAGGAGCTGGATGGAGAAGTTTTGACTATAACTTCAACTTTAACCCAAACTGTGACGTTGGATTCTGCACACAGCAGCAGTTCCCAAATTGTGGAGTCAATTGCCGATTTGGAACTCCAAAAACCCGATTCTGTAGCCACTGTGCAGTCTCTGGAGTCCCAGCTTCAAGAAGAATTGTCCTACTGGAAGAAACGGGTGTCCAATTTCCTCAACTTGACGCTCAGCAGTCTAGAAGATGAGTTCAGTCCATATTTGGACCCCAAATTGGCCGAACTCACCCAGAAAATCTCTGCCAACTTCACAGCCTTGCAGCAGTCCAACTACTTGCAGTACAAGACCATGAACGAGTTGATTGCATTGATTGATAAGGACTCAGAGAACATCCGTACCTCCGGCAATCCAATAGAGCATCCACATGTTGACCGGCAAGCCATGAGAACTCATATTGAGCAGTGCTACAATGAAACGGAAACCCAGATGAGTATAGTTGAGGGTCACTTGAATGCAGGACACGCCGAGGTCATGAGCAAGTATTTCGAGGTTGCACAGGCCACAGTGGACATTCTCGAGTCTTTTGCAGACACGGTGATTCTGGATTTCTCCAACAGGCTCACTGGGTTGCTCCAGGTTTTGCAGACACATGCAGGGTACGACGATAAGCATAGCTGGGCCGCATGGAAAGAGTTTCATGCAGTAAAAGAATCGATTTTCAAGATGCGGGACCAGATCTTCGACGAGGCAGAAGCTTATAGGCTCAATCCGCGTGGAACCGTCCCCCAAGGACTCTCAAAGTGGGCAGAGTTTATTAAGAAGATGAATTTCCACGTGATCTTCTTGTTAAAAGATAACGATGAGTACATGAAGTTGATGAGGGCCAAGGCGAATGTGGCGTACCAGCAGAGAGAGTTTTTGAACAAACAGGCTTCGGAACAGAAAGAGAAAGAGAGACAGGAACGGGAAGAAAGGGAGAAACGAGAACGGGAGGAAAGAGAGAGACAAGAAAAGGAAGAGAGGGAGAGAGATGAAAGGATAGAGAGGGAGAGGAAGGAGATTTTGGAGTTTCAGGAGATTATCATTAAAGAATACGAGGTGGAATACAAGGCTGAAGACTTGGAATCTGATGAAGCTGAGGATATGAAGTCTACTGAAGTTAAGAACTTGAGTGATGGAGTTGAGGATTTGAAGTCTGATGAAGTCAAGGATTTGGAGAGTAACGAGGTCGAGAGCTTGGAGAGTGATGAAGTTAAGAACTTGGAGAGTAACAAGGTTAAAAACTTGGAGTCTGATGAAGTTACGAACCTGGAGAGTTACGAGGTTGAAAACTTGAAATCTGATGAAATTGAGAACTTGAAGAGTAATGAGGTTGAAGTATTGGAGAATGACAAAAGAAGAGAGTCAGGAGAGTTGGAAGAGTCAGGAGAGTTCAAAGAATCAGGAGAGCTTCAGGAAGCCGACGAGAGCCGGGAGTACATTGCAGAGGCATAGTACGTAATAGTAATAGAATAAGCTCAGTGGTCACGTGAGCAGCTCAGTCAAACAGTCAAACACACAGTTATCTATTCTACAGTTTGGTTCGTTTGCTAAGTAGTGAGGAAACCATACAGAACAGGTAATACTTATACTATGATCAGAACCATGACCAGTGCTACCTATACAGATTCCAGGCCTGTTTCCTACAGTTCTCCAGTTCTCCAGTTCTCCAGTTCTCCAGTTCTCCAGTTCTACAGTTCTACTTATGGTAACAGTATCAGAAAAGGTAATCAGATTGTAACAGTAATAGAGTGTATATACACTTATACCTCTACACTTAAGCTGCTTACTTGTACACTTGTACAGTTACAAAGTGATACTACTTTCTAGTTATACACCCACACATCTATACAGTGATACTACTTACTCAGCTACACATTCATACATCTATACTACTCGAACGTATACAGTTATTCAGGTATACCTTCTTACACTAAGTATTCATCTATGAGCTTGTTTACTACAGTTACACCTTTATATTACTTACACTCGCAGTTTATAGGGCTCGTACCACATACACTTCTACACTGTAACGGTCAAATAGATACTTTAATTATACCGTTATGTAGCTGTACATCAATACCACCCATACACCTACCCATCACAGTTATACATTTCACAGTGTACAATGTACAGTTCAGTGTACAGTGTACAGTTATACATTTCACAGTGTACAGTGTACAGTTATACATTTCACAGTGTACAGTGTACAGTTATACATTTCACAGTGTACAGTGTACAGTTGTATAGTGATCCAATGATACATTATAGAGTTCAACAGATCTACAGCTCTACCGTTCTACTTATGGTAGCAATATCAAAATAGGTAAACAGTGGTAGATCTATAGGTAGGACACTACATATAGAGGTGCTTTAAAGCCTTCGACGCCCGAGTCATAGCAATGGTCATTGTAAACACCGTTTCAGAGACTCTGGCCATCAATGTACGAATTACTATGATGCCCTTTTCGAATATGTCAGAAAAATCATCACCTTTGTTCTGGTGAAGATTTTTTCGAATTCCACGTTTCTCTCATAGTTATGTAAGCCGCTCCGGTTCCTCTCTCTATGGATCCATCAACGAATACAAGTTTAGGTTAACAAATGTTATTAAAGAACATAACAAACAGATTGTAACAGTAATAGAGTCTATATACACTACTTGACTGCTTATACAGTGATTTTCAAAATTATTAAAGCCAGCGCCACAAAATGTTTCGAATCAAAAAGACACAATAGTTCAAAATACACTAGCAAAATTAAACAAACCAATACACATAACTCCATAACAAGTTGTTGTATACAGGATAACACGAAACTCAGTTCCGTCCCGTCCATTTTGACCCTTGATTGGTACTGAAAGACTCCCAAATATAGTACAGTGTTTTTCAAAGCTATTCAAACCACACTAGCAAAATTAAACAAACCAATAATTCAAAAACGTTTCGTACCTTTTCGCACAGTCTTTCAAACCAAATGGCGTAATGTTTCACACCAACTTTCATTAGAATTCAATATTCTGAAATCTTAAATCTGGACGATTGCCTCATATGTATTACATTTGGAAGTCTTGCAGTACCAATTAAGGGTCAAAACGAACGGACGGACGGACGGAACTGAACTGGATTCCGTGTTATCCTGTATATAACAACAGGTTAGGGGTGTACGAAACTTTTTGAATTATTGGTTTGAAACATTTTTCTAATGTGGTTTGAATAATTTTGAAAAACACTGTACATATGAAGCAATCCTGTATATTTAAGATTTCAGAATTATATTGAATATTGAATTCTAATGAAAAATGGTGTGAATAATTAAGCCATTTGGTTTGAAAGGATGTGAGAAGGGGTACGGAACTTTTTGAATTATTGGTTTGTTGAATTTTGCTAGTGCAATTCGAAATATTTTGTCTTCTTGGTTCGAAAAATTTTGTAGTGCTGGTTTGTATAGTTTTGAAAAACACTGTAGTGAGTGAGTAGTAAGTAGTGAGTGAGTAGTGAGTGCTACAGTTATGAGTAATGAGTACTACAATAATGAGTAATGAGTACTACAATAATGAGTAATGAGTGAGTGAGCATAGAGGGTACTAGTATATCTTGTCTAGTAACTCAGGCTACACGTAGCAGCGCGCATAGATACTACCCTCCCCTCCATTACGCCATCAACATTGACGGCATCAACATTGACGGCATCGACCCATCGGGAGTCCGACAGCTTCTCCTCCAATACTCGCTCCTACTGCTAATGTCCATTGCTTCTTCGCATAATGCCGACCGGGCGTTTGAGACCCAGTGCAATAATGCCTGACACTTACACTGGTATATACAGTGTTTAGTTCCGCCCGTTTTGACCCTTGATTGATACTGCAAGACTCCCAAATATAGTACATATGAAGCAATCGTCCAGATTTAAGATTTAAGATTTCAGAATATTGAATTCTAATGAAAGTTGGTGTGAAACATTACGCCATTTGGTTTGAAAGACTGTGCGAAAAGGTACGAAACGTTTTTGAATTATTGGTTTGTTTAATTTTGCTAGTGTGGTTTGAATAGCTTTGAAAAACACTGTACATTGGTGCAGTTATACAGTTATACAGTGATACTACTTCTCGTTATACAGTTAACCTCCTTCTCGTTATACAGTTAACCTCCTTCTCGTTATACAGTTAACCTCCTTCTCGTTATACAGTTAACCTCCTTCTCGTTATACAGTGATACATCTATTTAGTGCTACTACTTTTGTTATGGTCTTTAATACATTCATGTCTAATTCATAACTATATTTGTTGATGATTTCTCAGGAAAAGGAATCGGTCGTACTTCAATACTCTAAAGGAGAGCAATCCTATTAATGGCGAACTAAAAGGATTGTAATAACGACAACCGACTTGGAAATTAACTGGGCATGTCTGCTCAATTGTTGAACTTGAGCGATCACTACACCTGTGGGTACTAAATGTTCATGTGACTGCATACAGATGAAACACTGTTGGGTATTGTTGAAGAGAGTCAAAGTAAGAGCTAAGTCTCTCTGGACTCTCTTCTAGCTCTCTTCTAGCTCTCTTCTAGCTCTCATCTGGCGTTCATCTAATTCTGGTCATTGTATTAGGAGAAGACAATGTCGGTAAGAGTTTGATGAACGGACAGAAATGGAGCATATAAGAATGGATGCGAATATTCTTATAAAAGATTATCGAAACAGCTGTGTTAAGATACAAGGATCCCCAAGTATATTTAGATATACATAAGAATAAAAGAAACAGATATAATCACTGAAGTTCCACAATTAAAGGAGTTGTTGGAAAACAACTTGATAACTGTTCCAGCTTATGGGAGTGTATATTACAAACTCTCATCAGCTGGCTGGTGGCTGGTTGGTGGCTGGTTGGTAGCGCGCTGATTAGAAGACTTTATACAAAGTATCAGGCAGAGGCTTCATAATATCCTGAATAGGGCATTACATATGGCGGATCTGACAATTCCACTATTCCACTAGTCCACTATTTGACTATTTCACTATTCCACTAGTCCACTATTTGACTATTTCACTATTTGACTATTTCACTAGTCCACTATTTCACTAGTCCACTATTTCACTAGTCCACTATTTCACTAGTCCACTATTTCACTAGTCCACTATTTCACTAGTCCACTATTTCACTAGTCCACTATTTCACTAGTCCACTATTTCACTAGTCCACTATTTCACTAGTCCACTATTTCACTAGTCCACTATTTCACTAGTCCACTATTTCACTAGTCCACTATTTCACTAGTCCACTATTTCACTAGTCCACTATTTCACTAGTCCACTATTTCACTAGTCCACTATTTCACTAGTCCACTATTTCACTAGTCCACTATTTCACTAGTCCACTATTTCACTAGTCCACTATTTCACTAGTCCACTATTTCACTAGTCCACTATTTCACTAGTCCACTATTTCACTAGTCCACTATTTCACTAGTCCACTATTTCACTAGTCCACTATTTCACTAGTCCACTATTTCACTAGTCCACTATTTCACTAGTCCACTATTTCACTAGTCCACTATTTCACTAGTCCACTATTTCACTAGTCCACTATTTCACTAGTCCACTATTTCACTAGTCCACTATTTCACTAGTCCACTATTTCACTAGTCCACTATTTCACTAGTCCACTATTTCACTAGTCCACTATTTCACTAGTCCACTATTTCACTAGTCCACTATTTCACTAGTCCACTATTTCACTAGTCCACTATTTCACTAGTCCACTATTTCACTAGTCCACTATTTCACTAGTCCACTATTTCACTAGTCCACCATTCCACTATTTCCTTATTTCACTAATCCACTAATCCACTAATCCACTACAGTCCTTTATTCCTATGGTGGATCCAACAAAAAAATGAAATGAAATAAAATAAAAGCTGCTTGAAAAATGAAAAATGAAAGAGGCAGTTTTGTTTTTACTTCCAAAAATCTAGTACTATTCCAATTGTTAGATTCTTGTTGCAACAAAGACTTTCTGTGTACCAAACAAGTATTAGTACCATAACACGGTAATTTTTCCACTATTCCAATAGTTCACTAGAAACTAGTACACTACAGCTCATTCGTCCACTGGTCCACTGGTCCACTAGCCGCATGGGATGATATCAAGTCCATCCAATGGTGGACAGACCTTCCCGTGGCTGTGAAAGGAGTGCAGAGTGTTGAGGATATCGTGCTTGCAGCCGAAAAGGGCATCAAGGCCGTGATATTGTCGAACCATGGAGGCCGGCAATTGGACTACTCACGAGCCCCAATAGAAGTGCTCGCGGATGCCTACCCTATTTTGAAAGAAAAGGGCCTTGACGACAAAATCGAAATCTACATCGATGGAGGTATGCGTTGTGGTGGAGATATCCTCAAGTGCTTAGCTTTGGGTGCTTAGCTTTGGGTGCTCGTTAATTAGGTCAGATATATTGAACTACATACTAAGGCACATACGAAGACAAACTTAAAGCAAGCATGAAGCCTTGACGAACGACGCATGAAATGCCACGAAGCATGAAACGCTATTAAAGCTAATAAGGCTTAGAAGCTTTGATTAGCCTTGTAGTCGCACTTAGAAATGCACTTAGAAATGCACTTAGAAATGCACTTAGAAATGCACTTCGAAATACACTAAGCATTGCACTAAGAGTGCACTTAGAAATACACTAAGCATTGCACTAAGAGTGCACTTAGAAATACACTAAGCATTTCACTAAGAGTGCACTCCTAATAACCTTCGCACGCACTAAAATACACTCAACACACCAAGACACTTAGTCCAACTTGGCCTTGACTTTGTCCTTGAGCGATTCAACCGACTCCTTGACCTCTTTCGCATTGGGCAAGTTGTTGTAGGAGTCAGCCACAGAGTCCGCCACCTGGTCCTTGAGTTCACCCGCCTTGGGAACCACGGTGTTCTTCAATTGGTCAGCAACAGTGCTCAGCAAATCACTGGCCAAAGGGGCCACGGTATTTTTATAGTGGTGCTGGGCATGGCCGGTCAATTCCGAGAGTTTGACAGCCACGTGGTACTCCACCAACTCCACATATTGCCAGAATTTGTGCACATAAGGAGCCACGGAGTGGGCGTAGAAGCTCTTGGATTTGTCCAAATGGGTCCCCACTTGGTACTTCTTGAACGTGGGGTGGGAATGCACGTGCTTGTCCAAAAACGACACGGCTTGGTTGACATAGGGGCTCAAGTAGTTGGATCCCGTGTTCAAGGCGCCACACAATTGGTCATGCTGGGCAGCAAACGGATGGTTCAAGAACTTGCCGGCATCTGGGTGGGTCAAGTGCTCCAACACCGTTTTCTGCTGGCACTTGTGCGAGGAGAGGTAGACGGAATAGAAGACCACGAAGGTCACGACAAAGAATTTGAGCTTGGAGAGGAAGGCCATGGTGGAGGTTGGAGAGTTGGAAGAGCGTGGATCCAAAGCAATAAAGGCAATGCGTGAGTGCAGGCGCTGTATATAGCACGTGAGAATGGTGCATACTTTGCTGTGCGTTGAGAGGGGTTGCCTGATCCGGCAAAGATAATAACTCACGTGACACACACGTGACACACACGTGCGCGAGCACGTGAATGACATGTGAAAAGCATACGTGACCATCACCACAACTAACCACCACAACTAACCACCACAACTAACCATGCCAGCCAAACCCAATTACCTGGACCCTTTAAATTTCTTTCATTTCTCGTCTTAAAGATACTCCTAGACTTGTTTAATGACCAATATGTATCTGTCGAAACCTGTTTTCAGTACCTTACCAGGGAAATCCTCTTGAAATCAGTACCAATATCACAGAGTAGCAGGTACAACAAATATCTAGTAAGCTTTGGTAATAATGGTATATTCTGTTGTTAACAGGTTGTTATTTCGTACTATATACAGTCAATAAGCACTATATACAGTGTTTTAGACATTATATGCAGGCATCGAGTTAATCAATAGTACAAATAAGGTAAGTCTTATGTATAAGCCAAATTCAAGTGTATAGCGGTCACTAAAAAACTTTCCTAGTACAGGAACTATGTCTTTTTTTTCCAATTATGTTCCAGGCTCAACCTACCGTTAAGGGGAGTTTGGGTGAAAGTCACGTGACCATTCTGGGGGTGCCAGAGTAATTACTAGTACTTTCGAGACATCAGTACTCCACATCAATTTAACCAATACTCTGCAGTCTCGCCCTCCCTTATATTGTAATCACTCAATTACCACTATATACACTAGTACTACAATATTACTCTATACTTTGTGGTGTACGGGTCTAACATAGGGGACCATCATTACGACATCTTTACCTCCAAACACTACATTGCAATCACTAATAGAATCAAGTAACAGTCTTTCAAACAGTTAAGAGCTTAAAACTTTTTCACTCCCTTTAAGTTAACTTTGACGAATTGACATCTACATGGGGTGGCCAAACCCGTGCACCATGGCCACCAGAGTTACCCGGCTCGCGAAAAGGTATATAATGGGAAGAATCGCACATTGTAAAAAGGACATCAATTTGATTACCAACGAATCGTACCAAAATGAAACCCCCAGTGCAGGGCTCGTGACGTATGTCGGCAGAACTTGAGGATTGCCGTGCTGGTACATTTTTAGGATCTGCTAGGGTTTTTTGCACGCCCCACCCTCTTTGGGATTTTCTGGGCTACCGATGGAGTTTTTCCGGAGGTACGGGCCTAGCCATAGAAGATTCCGCCTTTTTTTTCTACGGTGGTTAGTTTTGGTCTTTCCATAGCAACGGTCCCGGTTTTTCGTGCTTTGTCTGAGCCATAGACTCGGCACTTCATGCCCGGGGTATATATGTAGATTACGTAGATTTTGTAAAGACTGTAGATGTGGGAACCAGATACTCATCAAGATACATATTATGGAGTGTGGAGATGTACATGAGCGAGATCCGGGGCTAGAGAGCGAGATCCGGGGCTTGTGTGCAGATCCGGGGCTTATATCCAGTTCCGACCTATTGACTTAGGTCGTTCCATTCTCCCCAAGAACAAACGAAATCTATATATATTTTAGGTGAATCAATTAGTATTATGTTCAAGACCATTATGTCATGTCGGAAACCTCATGCTCGGTGTGTGTGAAGAATTAAAGGAAGAATACTTTTGGGAAGTGCAGGTCACGTGACCAGTACTCCAATAGTATTATTATTTAGTGTTTCAATTTTCAGGGAACAGTCTCAGCCATCTCTAAATACAGTAGTATAACCCTTTAGTCCGCAACGCCTCACACCTCTAGTCCTCCTCTGATATTTTATAACTCTTACCCATGTAGCTCAATGGTAACTGTCAGTTTCCAGAGCATTGACTGTTGAATATGCAAGATGCGCTAACTCGGGTCCAGAATACTACAGACCTTCTAGTATAGATCAGTAACACATCTTCACACTTCCAAAGAAACAACTATGACTACTACTGCTCTATATCTCTTGGAGTTAATAGCCAACAACGACGTGACTGTTCCTGACTATGGCTGTGTTATCTCTAACGCTCAACAATTAGTACTACTATTAGTATGTTAGATCCACCATAGGCAGGGCCCTGCCTATGAAGGTATTATGAAGCCTCTCAGTCCGATTGTTACAATGGTGATACGGCGTTTGGCCATCAGGGAACTTCGTGCATAGATGGCCCCTTTCGAATATTCCAGAACAATCCCTACCATTGTTCTGGTGGAGAGGTTTTCGGTTCCACGTTTCTCTCAAAGTTATATAAACCACCTCGGTTCCTCTCTTTGAGGAACCATCAACGAATATAAGAGTTTAGGCATAAATGTATTAAAAGAACATCACATGGAGGTCACACCCGGATTCCTCCTTATTGGGAATCCATCGGCGAATGAACATACAAAACACAATTAACAGAATACTGAACGTAACAAGAATCTAACATGGAGGTCGTACACAATTGTCGTACTATTGTTAACTCTGGCTTTCTCACCGCCCTCGACGTCTACGGATTGACCTTTGTCCCTGCCACCCATTTCCTTATCCAGAACATTTTTTCCGGATTTTCTGGTGCTGTCATCATGATTCAAGGCTCACCATCAGCTCCTCACCTCCTTTTCGTTCCATCATCCCCGCCACCATTTTCCCCCATCCTGCTCATGGAAGCTTCCTTTCGTACCTGGGCCCGTTTTAACCTCACCTGGATCGGGATACTTCACGTGGTCGCCCCATACTCGTGGATTCATCAGATCTTCCTGGCTCAGGAGTCAATAGGAGTCAGTGATAGTAGTACTAGTAGTCAGTGATAGCAGTCAGTGATAGTAGTACTAGTAGTCAGTGATAGTAGTACTAGTAGTCAGTAATAGCAGTCAGTGATAGTAGTACTAGTAGTCAGTAATAGTAGTCAGTGATAGTAGTACTAGTAGTCAGTAATAGTAGTCAGTGATAGTAGTAGTAACATATTAGCAGAGTGAATAATATAATAAGCTAGTATATATGGAACATACAACCTGTTAGCTCGATAGACCATCATATATATGTCATGACACATTAAAATAGCTCTAGCACTGTAGCCATTCACGCGACTTTGGTTATTACAGTGTTTTTCAAAACTATTCAAACCAGTGCGACAAAACTATTCAAACCAGTGCGACAAAACTATTCAAACCAGTGTGACAAAATTATTCAAACCAGTGTGACAAAATGTTTCGTACCCCTTCGCACATCCTTTCAAACCAAATGGCATAATGTTTCACACCAACTTTCATTAGAATTCGATATTCTGAAATCCTAAATCTGGATGATTGCCTCATATGTACTACATTTGGGAGTCTTGCAGTACCAATCAAGGGTCAAAACGGACGGAACTGAACTGAACTGAACTGGGTTCCTTGTTATCCTGCATATAACAACAGGTTAGGGGTGTACGAAACATTTTTCTAGTGTTCGAAACATTTTGTCGCGCTAGTTTGAACCATTTTGTCGCGCTAGTTTGAACCATTTTGTCACACTGGTTTGAATAATTTTGAAAAACACTGTATGTGAAGGCTCACCCCAACATAAAAGGACAAGCTCCCACTATTTTACACCACCAAAAAAATACATACCAAAAAAATACATACCACCAAAAGAAGGAGATACCAATATTAATTAATGTAGAGGTACGACGGATATATGTTTACTAAGGACTTAAATTGAATTAGATTGGATTTTTTTTTTAAAAATCTAAATATCCTGCATATAGTGCATGGGTGTACCGGGATCGGGGTCGAGATCGGTGTCGGGGTCGAGATCGAAGTCGGGGTCGGGGCGAGGTCGAAGTCGGGGTCGGGGCGAGGTCGGTGTCAGTGTAAAGAAAACGCGTGGGGTGAGTGTTTTTTTTATATATCCCCCGGATGTACGGGTCTACCATCACACAGTACGGTAGTCGGAAGATCCCCCCCGGATTAGTGCACACAACGCGTAGTTTAGTTCCAAAGCCTCCCCCCCACATAATCTCTATAACCTCCATGGCCATAGCAAAGCAAATCAAGCAGTTCTTCTACTCGCTCAGTGCTACGGATAAGTACTCGGACTTTGACTCCCGCAAGTCGTTCAACCGCATCAACAAACCCGACGTGCAGACATCACTTCTAGGCGCCAGTAACACCAATGACTCGTCGGTGTCACTTACCAAAGTTGTTGCAGGTGTGGAAAAAGAGGGGATCCATGAAACACGCTTGGCTTGGCGGCATATCAAAAAATGGCTCCATAGTCATCTGGAGGACTTGAACAATTCGCTACTGGCACCATGTACGGATTCGGATATCAACGAATTGGAGAAGGATCTCAGTTGCACGTTTCCGGCATGTGTGCGCGAGTTTTTCCGGCTTACGGATGGCCAAAATACCTATAATGATAATGGTGCGTGTGGGTTATTTTATGGGCTTCGACTTTTGCCGATTGATGAAGTTGCTGTGATGACTGAGAGTTGGAGGAAGGTGCATGTGGCTCTTGCCTCGACCCGAACCGAAGAACGAGGGACACCCCGAACCGAGGAACGAGCTGACGGACAACACTTAGCTGGAGTCTCTGAAAGAGGTGAGGGTCAAGGCAAAAGAGAGACGGTAGAACTAGGCTCGGGATCAAATTCTAGAAGAGATTTGATACGAGGCAAAGGGGAGACAAGCTCAGTCTCAGAACTGAAACCAATTGATGAATTGGGTCTTCAATTGGATCCTGGATTGGGGCTGGGATTAGAGAAACTGTCTGATTTGGGTCTGAAACTGCCGAATTTGGCTCAAAAACTGCCGAAAACTGCCCAAAATCAGTCCCGAATCGACCAAAAACTGCCCCAAATCGACCAAAATCAGTCCATGGACTTGAATAAATTTCCCAGAGATAATCCTGGCGGAGATCTTAGTGTGGTTGCAGGGTTCAAACAGAGAAAACAGCCCAAACTGCGTTTTCCTGAACAAAACTGCGTGCCTCCCAAAACTATCCTCCCCATATATGCCCATTCCATGTGGATCCCCATGATCACCGATGGAGCCGGAAACTTTATTGGCATCGACTTGTCTCCAGATACGCCCGAGGCCAAGGATATTCCCAACGCCAAATACGGACAGGTGATTCTCTTTGGACGGGATTTCGATACCAAATTCCGCGTGGCTGATACGTTCGGCGACTTTCTTCTACTTTTTGCCAATGACCTCGAAAAGGGAAACTGGGATCTTCGGAGTTCCAGTGATGATGAAGATATGATCAGTGGTGTGGATACTGAGCTTGTTTATGTGGACCACACGACCAAGAAGGAGACTCCGTACCTTGATGTGTTGAAAGACCGGGTGATCGAGCTCTGGGTGCATGCCATGGATCTGGAGACTGCAGAGAGCCCGGAAACAAAGACTCTTTTGGGGCAATTGGCCCAGCGATACTCATATCGCGTTCCCAATTGGGCTAATAATATCGATACTTTGATTTCGGATAATTTGAATAAGTTTGAGATTGGTGTTCCTGAAGTGAGCTCGAAAGAGGATTCCCTGAAGAACCGTACCTCGTGATTCTACAGAAGTGATTGAGATCAATTGGGGAAGAGACAGTGAAATTTCAGGTCAGAAAGGTCTAAATCAGGTCTAAATCGATCTATTTTTGGAAGAAGTCAAATTTTTGGAGATCAATAGAGATCAATAGAGATCAATAGAGATCAATTGGAGATCACACTCAGACCATAATCGGCGATGAATTGAAGGTCACAATTGCAAGTCACATTTGAAGGTCATAATTGAAGGTCATATTTCGAAATGGATAATGGGGAATCACACGTGAACAAAATGTTGTTTTTTTGTTTGATTTGATTAATTTTGTTAAGGAGAAGAACTAATTTGTTTGGGAGGGTAAGGTTTGGCTGGTCAAGATGGTATGAGTTATACAGGACTCATTCATGGTTCAAACTAGATTGCCTTGGTTTATTGACTGGAAGAGTCTAGGATCTGGAAGTGTCAATCTTTGTCCTTTTCGTGTCCCATATTATTGTGTCTCATATTATTGTGTCTATACGTTTTGAGACCAACAGCAAGTTGGGTGTTTTTAACATGACCAAAGTTTGAATCCCAACCACATTTTAAGTCTTTTTGGATATGATGTTTTATATCAGGAAAGACAAGGCACGATTGACGGTATGGAGGACTGAAACTCATAGAGCCTCTTGGTGTTTGTGAATTTGGACCTTAAATGGTGAACTTGCACCAATGGGGAAATCAAAGCCTTCGAAGAAACTGAAAAGTTGATTTTCCTGTGGAGCTCATGCTTCCAAAAAAGCCAATTTGTTACAAAAACTAAGATGGTGACATCAGACTTGGTTACAACAGGACAATGGGCTATTGACGACTGGAGATATAAGTCAAACAGACCCTGATCAGCTGGAGCTATTTCTACTATTAACTGATCAAGCTTATTGATCATGCTCATTGACTTTCATACTCATGATCAAGCTGATTGGCTATCAGACTTATGATCAAGCTCATTGACTGATTGTGTTTGCTATTGCTGGTACTGTGGTGTGAGTTCCGATTCTACAGATACAAGTCTTGTATTGTCATCATAGCAAGCTTCAAAGCTACATCAAGATTGCCTGAATATTCAGTCTGAGTATCTGAAGAAAGCTTGATCAAGAAGAACATTTGTTCAAAGCAACTGGTGGTCGATTGAAAACTCCCGGTGATGGAAAGAACAATGATAGAGTATAGTGGATTATACACTGGTGAATATTCCTCTGGGAGTTTGGCATTCTAAAAATTCACCATGGCTGCTCTATGGCTGATCTATGGCTGATTCACTTTCACCTATGTGGATCTGAGAGATAATGATTCAGTCCATGACTGGTTTCAAATCTATGCCACTCGGCTCTATCCACTTCCAGATATAGACTTCTGTTTCTCTCAGTTTTCACCGTTTGAATTTACCTTTTGATCAGTGGACGGTAAAGAGAAGGACTAACAAGTGGGTGTGCAACTCTTATAATCCCACGCCGGGGATTCAGAGTGTCCAGATTTAGAGAGTTCAGGATTCAAAGAGTCCAGGATTTAGAGAGTTCAGGATTCAAAGAGTCTAGGATTCAAAGAGTCTAGGATTCAAAGAGTCCAGGATTCAAAGAGTCCAGGATTCAATGAGTCCAGGATTCAATGAGTCCAGGATTCAAAGAATACAGGGACTCAAAGAATGGCTCAAGCCAATTTAATGTGATCACTGATTCAAGATTGAGTTTCTTGAACACGAGAAAGAGAAGCTTGCAATGTGACTTTGAATAATAACATAATCAGATGAAGAGTTGAGTCATTGAAACCATGCTGGTATTCTGATATATTACTCTAGATCTATTACTCTAGATCTATTACTCTAGATCTGTCATTATTCATGGATCATTATTCTTCATGATCAATTCATCAATTATTCCAGTTGATCAATTACTCAATTCTGACTCACGATCAATTACTCATGCAATTGTTATTGATCAAATCTTCAGTTGATCATGTATGACCTCAACTCGTTACAATACATCTGGAGATTATGGAGATCATGAATGGTAATGAGGAGTGATAAGTGGTAATGAGTGATAAGTGGCAATGAGTGGTTGAGTGGTAATGAGTGATAAGTGGTAATGAGTGGTTTAGTGGTAATGAGTGGTTGAGTGATCTGGACTCGTCGGTATACCGCAGAGAACATGCTACGATTTAGTTCCAACTATACTAATATTGGGACCCCACGGTCCAATGTCCATCGTAGATTCTAATCAATATGGAATCTATGATGTGAAATGCACTAGAATTGAGTAGTCAAGCTGCTTTGGTAACTAAATAACATGGAGCAAACTCATAAAAATCATAAAGGTTTTGTATTAGTTAGAGATGCTTATATGCAGGGCATCTGACTCCTGTATAGTTAATTCATAAAAATTGAAGCTTTGAGGCTGATAAAACTCTGTGAGATGACTTACAAGTTACAGATAGTGTTGTTCCGTCAAATGGAGTCGTGATTATGAGCCGTACTTACCATTCGTGGTTACGAGCCCTGCTGTATACCTATACTGCCCAAACTAATCGTTCCTAGTTCCCACTTGATAAGCATGTGCACTGAAACGGTTACCTAACTCTACCTAAACTATTCGACAAAAGAACTGAAACATTTGGACTTGGTGAAAATTGACTTTTCCTGAAAATCATTTCGGATCCTGCATATACGTATTCGTCCCATTATACTTTAATTTCAACCGCAAGAGCTCTACAATTTCACACAGAGACCTTACGAGCTCCCATAATCCCATACGAACCTTTTCCGATCAATTAGAAACAAAAGTGACGTACTTGCGTTGGGCCAAAAACAGCTGAGGTAGTCTGGTGTACGGGTGTTTGAACCCAATAGTGATGTCTCTCTAAAGTCTATGCCACACTCGCTTTAATTTGCCTGGAGACACCACTGAAGACATCGGCCAAATTTCTACTATATCATAACATTGGATTATTTTCGATATCACTGCTTGTGCCTGCATATGAATGACATACATTGATCGGTGTTTGTATGCAGGAATAATGGATTGTGAGCCTTCGAATTTAGCCTTTGAACAGCTACATTGGTCGGTGAGTCCTGAATAAATGTCTTGGTGGTATAAGAGTGTGTTTTGTGATAATAATAGTGTAGGACTGCATATAGTCCAGTATTCAGATTCAAGAAAAAAACAGCCAAATATTTTTTTTCCCTACCAAATAATCCTTTGAATACCCGGCTCAGTTAGCCACGAGAACTGATAACTAAAAAAAATCACGAAAAAAATCACGTTGATGGTGGCATACCATGTGAATTCCGCTAAATGCCGCTTGCCGATGTTATCTGCAGGAGCGATGAAGATCCTGAACAAAACCAACGGAATAATGAAGTAGCGAGGCTCAAAAAGGGGTGAAGGGATAAGGGTGGCAGCCGTAATTCCGAAAAAGGCAATAATAGTCAACGGTGTTAAGCTTGTTCTGGAAATTTGGTGGGTTCTGTGAACAAGATGGGTTACGAGCCACGTGCAGAAGTGGTATGCAGGCGCCATCAAGAACACCGACCATTTTTTGCTTAAAAGCCGACGGTAAATGTAAAACGTATAATGTCTGTTATCAGCAAGAAGAAAAGGGTGAACCACCGTAAATTTCTTGATAATAAAGGCGATAGCGGCGTAGAAACCCAAAGTGGTAAGAATGCGACGGAAAGTACCCAAAGGGGAAATACTTCGGGCGGAACCGATATCCGACTTATTCCTGGGTTTTTCACTTCCAAGTTGGGGAAGCCCGCAAAAATCAGCATATTCAACCAAAATCTTAGGAGACATCCATACAGGAACCGTGAAAAAACATAGAAAGAGAACACAGTAGAACACCTGCACAAAGTGTAGGGATAACTGATGGTTTTCTTTATCTCCGAACGTAATTCCGCCATTCCACTTCAAGAAGGCCAAGAAAAGAATCCCATTAGCTGCAAATGGGAGGAGTAAGAGCCAATCGGAGTTTGCGGTGTGGACGAAAGAGGTAATTTCCCGGACTAGTCCGCCCGACGCCCGATTTTTCTGCCGACGTTCTCGTTTTTGCCTCCGTAAGTCCACAAATAATATCCCCAAGAGAAATACCCACATGATATTTGTCTGGCGAAACCATAAACTGAGAAACCCAAGGATGTTGCTATATGCAGTACCCTTCATATTAGGCCAGCGTAACACCGCCATAAATGCTGCCAACACCAACACTGTCGACCATACATCTGTATAGAACAAGAAGTTGTAAGTGTACAAAAGCGGAAGACTGAGGATATTGACCTTGAGGTAGTTTTTCGAGGGGTAAAGAGAAAGGACTGCATACAATACAGGCACACCCCCAACGAAATTTAGAAACCGTAACGCTGTATAGCCACAAGGATTGCTTATTCCGACCACTTTTAACACGTGGGCATATGCAGTCCCAAGCAAATATAAGCCTGGCGGAGTGGTGATTTTCGGGTCCCAGGATCCGAAGTCATGGGCACAGAAGACTGCACATTGGCGGAGATGGAAGAACTCGTCGATGAATGGGTGTGTTATATGCAAGCGCACCTTATCTATAACCGTAGCGGAGATTGTTAAGAAAGGCAATAGAAGATTCATGGCCTTAGATCGGTCGAGTTCCGGCCAAGTTCCGGTTAAAGACGACCACTTTGTAGTGCGCGCACGTGAGCACAATATGCAGGATGTGCTCCAAAGCCACAAATGGATGGGTGCAAAAAAAAAAAGCGAAGGTGCTCGGTAATTCCAGAGTATTGTTCCTTTTGTTCTTTTCCTTTGATTAAGAAAAAGAAGACTTTTCCCTAGCTTTCTCCCCGAAATTTGCTCCGAATTCCTCCATTTGGCTCCCGAATCATCTCCTGCGCTAGATTTCCTATTTAGTCTTTCTTAAGGCACTCCAAACACCTTTGAATTCACTCTTACTTTTTGATTCCGATCAGTGTGAGCTCTTTTGCTGGGAAATTCTTTGTGTACTGCATATAGTCGTTAATCTCTATCCCGTCTCCAAATCCACCCAGCCAAAGTATCTTCTCAAATTTAATCTTTTATTTTGGTCTATTGGTATCTGACTAAGAAAAGCTTGAATTCGATTGGTTATATTCTATTCTTTTTGTGTGTCCTGCATACACGCTCGCCCAGAAGTACACCTTTGAGTGCCACAAACTTGTTCAAAAGCCTCTAGATTAACATTTATTTATGCCTATGTCTATTATTTAAACATTGTCAACAATTAGCTTTAATTGCCTTTCTTTTTTGCTTGAAAATCGCTTATTTTACGCTCCTAACCTGCTATTCATACCCTTTGGAGCCCGAATTTCTACCATTTTGCTCCCAACAACTTAGCTATTTTGGTCATGATTTGCAACGACGACCGTCTACTTCCCGTGGCCCAAACTGGATCGTCAGCAGCTTCGTTTCTTGCCTGTTCGGGTGGGTCACGTGACAAGGTCCCCAAGTATCTCGGGTATTCGCTTACGGAAGGCGTTGAAAAGTCAGCTACCATTCTGAACATACTAGACTATGGACAGGATGAACTTAAAACGGCCCTTAAGCTTCTGCCCCAAGTGTTACGGTATGATCCTGCATGGAAGCTCAAGTGGCCCTTCAAGCCTGGGCACAGTGAAGCGAGTATCACGGTTAAATCCCAGCCGAAAGCGCTTACGTTGAACCCATTTACAGAATCCGGAAGTAAAATTCCCCAAGTGTACCCTGCGAGTGCTTCATCTCTCGATGCACAAAAGAGTCGTGCACTTTCACTGCAAGTGGCTGCAAAAGGCGCAGCAAGTGGGGCCAACGCGCAACCCAAATCGCACCGCGTAACAAGACCTACTTTAGCTGCAATGCACCATCGCCGTCAGTCTCCCCAAGCCGTGATGGACTTGATCACCAAAAACCCCTGGACGGTGGATATCTTTGAAAGAGAAGAAGACGAAGAGTCCCGCAACAAAAACAAACCTATCGAGTTGAACGAGCTCCAGTACCTTGTGGCCTATAACTTGGTGAACAATTTCTACTTCAATTTGGTCTCATGGTCTCCCACAAAACAAGCCATAGCAATTGCCATCGATCTGAAAGCTTATTGGTGGAATGGGTCGGGGATGGTGGAGGATATCCGTGCATTGAGAGTCGGTGCGCAACCAATCCTGTGCATTCTGTGCTCCCCACAGGGCCACTTTGCCGTTGCATCGTTAGACGGACTTCTCTCGGTGCATTCGGTGGCACAGCCGTTCCTGTACTTGACCCGGGCGTTCCCCTCGCCTGTGTTCACTATGCAGTGGTTTCCCAATGGAAAGCATCTTTTGGTGGGTGACGCGCAGGGCAAGATCGCCATTATGCAGTTCGTGGAGGGCGAAACCTTGGACGTGGTTTCACATTTGTCTGGGCTCAACCAACAAATTTGCGGTATGCATCATTTTCGTTTGACTTTTTTTTTCCATCTTTGGATTTTTTCCTCTTTCGGCAATTTCCTCTCTCTTTTTCGTCTTTAATTATGTTTCCCCTTTCTTTACTAACATTAGGATTTGCACTTAATGCCACCTGCACAGAAGTCGCAGCCGGAGCCAACGAGAACCTTGCCTTAGTATGGGATATAAGCAACTTAAAAAGACCCCTTTTGAAGTGCAGGCTCTTGCATACATCAGCAGTGAAAGGCCTTTCATTTTGTCCGTGGGCACCAGGGCTCTTGGCCACTGGCGGAGGCAGCAACGATCGCCATTTGCGGTACTGGCATACAGGATCGGGCCAGTTGCTTGGGGAAATTGACACCATGCGCCAGATCACGTCCATTTTCTGGAGTTCTCAGGTTAAGCAGATTTTGGTCACTTATGGATACCTGACCTGCACAGACAACGTGGTGGCAGCAGTGTATCCTTATCCAGGAAAGAAACCTGTTGCTGAGGCACGGTCACGTGACCCACTCAGAGCATTAAGTGCTCTGGTTGCACCCGACGAAAGCTCAGTGGCTGTGGCTGCTAATGATGGAACCGTGCGTGTATACAGTCTCTGGCCCAAGCGAGCTCTTACCTTGACTCATGCCGCTGCAAGCGGGAGTTATGGCAGTTCCATCATAGAAACGGCCGAGTGCGTGGAGATCAGGCCAGTGTTTAGGTAACTCCACGAAAGTCACGTAAAATTATATATTGTGTACAGGTCGAGAAATTGAATTTTAATGACTCAAAAACATTTTGGGATCTCTTCAAGCCAATGGGTGCAAAGTCAAAAGAAAAAAAAAAAGAGAGCAGCACAATTCTTGGACCGGTATGAAGCTCTAGAAACCTTGGATGATTAAAGATGTGCCTCTGTTTCACTATGGAACCCATTACTCTTTGGCCATGATCGTTGCTTCATATCATTGTACTGTATCGATTGGTTGACTGTATTGATTGATTGACTATATTGATTGACTGTATCGATTGGTTGACTGTATTGATTGACTGTATCGATTGACTGTATTGACTGACTGTTATTGTCAACGAGTACCTAACATGTGTCGAGCGTTATCCTTTACACTCATGTATACAGGAATGCAAGTGCGTCCGTTGTCTAACAACTTCTTTAAGTAAGGCAGGGAAGTTGTTGTACTCATGTTGTATTCCTATGATAACTAAACTAGGGTTCACGTGATTGACCTCTTTATCAATATCGCTCCCTAGAACGGATTTCCTCTTCCTTATGTATCCAATATCTTGGTTGCTATGTCAACCAAAATGCGGGGTTCCTCCACTCCTGTCGTAGGGCGACTTAGACCTCTTTCCCGAACAGTGTTAGAAATGTGCTCATCTGCACATTCAGCAAGTGTTATCCAACCATTGCATTCCCCACTGTACGACCATGAACTTGTCTCACATAATCACGTGTCCTGGGCACGTGATCCAAACAAGTACAGAAGTCTTGCAAGTTCAACAACATGTACGGAGGCAAGTGTTTCGTGGATATGTTGTATGCAGACTAGTGAGGTATGTACAGGCCCAAGATGAATAGGATCTACAGACTATTATTATACAGTAAGGCTGTGCAGGTCATAGACAAACGGTTAAATATCAAATGTATCTGTACCCCGTCTTAAGACTTTGGTCTTGTAAGGTACAACTTACATGTTGAGAATGAGCAATGACTGATCACTCCAGACATGGAAGGAGCGCTCTTTAGAAAGTATAGAGTGTGCTCTGCCTTACTTTAGTGAACCTTGGTGAAAGATTAGCTCCAGCACGAAAAATTTTGAAGAAGGTTTAGCTTCAGTGAAAGACTGAAAGTCAAGCAGACTTCCTAGACTATATAAGTTAGGACTCTTGCCATAATCCTGTTAGGAAACGATTTCACAAGGATACTGAGATGCAAGGTATCCCGGTCGGGTAACACTTGCATATAACGTGCAGATGTTTCGTGTATATACAGGGTTGCATACAACCAGAGTATATAACAGTGAGGTTTTCCTCCCTTGGATAAATCAGGGAGTTCCTCGTCTATTCTAGGTTCAATACATACCATGATAAACTATAGGACGTAAGGAAGACGTCCGTTAGAAGACTCACAGGTTCCTGCTACTGTTGAGTCCTAACAAATCCTAGTGTGAAATTTAATCAATCAGAATATCGGCTGAGAGGAATATACAAAGATGTCCTCTACTCCCAGACCCACCAGAAACAGCTCTCGTGTAACTCCTCAAGTATATACATATCTTGATGAGACTATGAACTTTATGTTCACCAATAAGTACAGTCCTCTGGACTGTACTCCATGGCTATTGAAAGGACCACCTGACGTGCCCGAGTTGAGGGCACATGAGGAGTTAAGTAATCTACATTACATAACCCTGTATACAGTGTTTTTCAAAAGTATTCAAACCAGTGCCAAAACGATTCAAACCACACTAGCAAAATTAAACAAACCAATACACATAACTGTTGGAACATGAGGAATTAGTAAATCTCTGATGAACTGCATATTCTTTGTGACTGAATGTTCTTTGTGACTGAATGTTCTTTGTGACTGAATGTTCTTTATAACTGAATGTTCTTTATAACTGAATGTTCTTTGTGACTGAATGTTCTTTGTGACTGAATGTTCTTTATAACTGGATGTTCCTTGTGACTGAATGTTCTTTATAACTGAATGTTCTTTATGACTGAATGTTCTTTATAACTGAATGTTCCTTGTGACTGAATGTAAGCAGGACAAATGAAACAATGAATGGTTCATAATATGCAGAAATAGTATAATCGTGGTCGACGCCCCGCAGAAAAAGGGTTGGGTGGAAATAGACAAAGACTAAGCAAAGAGAAGAGAAGAGAAATTATTCTCATGAATCATAGAGCCAAGTCAATCTGAGCAGTGCGTTCAAGAGATTCCTAATATGGTATAGATACAGAGAAGAATAGAAATGACTGAGATGATTACTTGAGTTCCACAATTATATGATGTCATTGATTCTCGATGTCATAGCCGCTTCAATTTATGGATCTAAGAATTGTGAGGTTTAACAATAACCCCTAACAAGTTGTTGTATACAGGCTAACAAGGAACCCAGTTCAGTTCCGTCCGTTTTGACCCTTAATTGATACTGCAAAATTCCCAAATATAGTACATATGAAGCAATCGTCCAGATTTAAGATTTCAAAAATATTGAATTCTTATGAATGTTGGTGTGAACTATTACGCCATTTGGTTTGAAAGACTTTGTGAAGGGGTACGAAACTTGTTAAATTATTGGATTGAATCGTTTTGCCGTGTTGGTTTGAATCGTTTTAAAAAACACTGTATTACCATCTAATACCATCTGTTAGACTTACCATGGGTGGACACACTACCCATAGAGGTATCTTCAAGCCTACGAATGCCAATGATTCATCCATGGCACCATCACCCATGACTTGGACTCATCCATTTACCTTAACTCGTTACATGACATTCAACCACCTTGGTTCACTTCTTCGGTATTCACCGCTTCTCTATATAATCACCCGGATTCCCACTTATTGGGAATCCATCAACGATTGAACATAACTCCAAGTATTAGACGTATTCAAGAATCTAACACCATCTGTTAGATTCTTTTAAGGACGTAAATTACCTATTCGAAACTATATTCGTTGATGATTCGACAGGAAGAGAAATGGGCCACCATTAAATATTGTTTCCGAAGGTAAACGAAGGGGTGTAGTATTGGTGAATCAAAAAGGGGTGTCATCGGTGAATCAAAAAGGGGTGTCATCGGTGAATCAAAAAGGGGTGTCATCGGTGAATCAAAAAGGGATGTCATCGGTGAATCAAAAAGGGATGTCATCGGTGAATCAAAAAGGAGTGTAGTATCGGTGAATCAAAAAGGAGTGTAGTGTCGGCTCCTGATTAACTGGGCAATTAAGCTAAATTTCTATATGGGTTGATTCCACCCATCTTGGATCTAACAAATACTACTATACTCTACTACTGTCTACTCTTCTATACTATAATACTCACTATAGAAAGAGGTCATTAAACGTAGTAAAACTTATGTAATAGATGACCACTGTGATTCTATAGCTCTACACACCATTACACTACTATATAGGATACTACTACACTACTATATAGGATACTACTACACTACTATATAGGATACTACTACACTACACACTATACACTATACACTCATTCCAATACTACATAGTCTGAAAGTCTACCCTAGTATTTTTCTCGGTTGGTGAAGAAGTATAATTGGGTTTAGAAGCAGTGATGATGGTGGCCGAGTACCATACATGGCTGCTATGGTCCACACATTAACCCAGTAGTTTATTCTCTTATGTGGGACTATGAAAAGAGCTCATTTATCAATTTCTGTCTTTATTTAAATATTTTATCTTAAAAATGTTCACTAATTTGATCTTAGACTGGTCTTATTCTCTCTTCAAACCAAACCTGCTGAATACCCCACATTTTTTACCTTTGGTTGCGGCCATACCAAGTGGACAGCACTGTTTCCCGTCCGATCAACGTTAGTTAAACCACTTAGGGCCACAGTGAGTAATGCAGTGGGAGACCATGTGTGAAATTGTGGTGCTGCAATCTTTTTATTTTTAAAATGAACCTTCGTTTTTTCACTATCCAGTATTATATTACTCCTACTAAACCAGCAATCAAAGAATTCGGTCATTCCACTATTGTAGTCTATTGCAGCATTTCTTGTGTGTGGGTGTACGGAGGTGTGACCTCAAGTGTCTATGCTCAGCATCATACCAGACACACATTTCTTCAGCATGGGAGAATCCAACGCCACGATCCTCCTCATGGGACTCCGCCGGAGCGGCAAGCTGTCCATCTGTAAAGTGGTCTTCCACAACATGCAGCCTCTAGATACGCTCTACCTCGAGTCCACTACCAAACCCACCACCGAGCAGTTCTCGTCGCTCATTGATTTGGCGGTAATGGAGTTACCCGGTCAGCTCAACTACTTCGAGCCCACCTACGATAGCGAACGGCTCTTTTCCAGTGTCGGGGCTTTGGTGTATGTAATCGATCTGCAGGACGAGTACTTGAATGCCCTCACCAACCTTCTGACCATTATTGAGTTTGCATACAAGTCCAACCCCCAGATCCATATCGAGGTGCTTATCCATAAGATCGACGGGTTGTCGGAAGATTACCGTATAGATGCACAGAGAGACATTATGCAGAGAACAGGCGATGAGCTCTTGGACTTGGGATTGGAGGGTGTACAGGTTTCGTTCTATTTGACGTCCATCTTCGACCACTCAATCTATGAGGCATTTTCCCGTATAGTGCAGAAACTCGTGCCGGAATTACCGTCGTTAGAAAATATGTTGGATAATTTGGTGGCTCACTCATCCATTGATAAAGTGTTTCTTTTTGATGTCAACTCCAAAATTTATGTGGCCACCGACTCCTCGCCCGTGGATATTCAAACTTACGAGGTGTGCGCGGAATTCATTGATATTACTATTGACTTGGACGATTTGTATGTGGATACGGAGCGCGAGGCCGCGGCCAAGGATGGCATGAAGTCGGTGTCGCACCTCTCCAACGGTTCGGTGATCTACTTGAAACAGATGATTCGCGGCTTGGCGCTCGTGGCCTTGATCCGGAATGATGATGATGACGCGCATATTGGCAACATGGACGAGTTGCTTACAATTATTGATTATAACGTTGCGTGCTTCAAGAAGTCTTTGATGCGGGTTTGGGAGAGTTCCCGGGTGACTAACCAGTAGAGAAGAAGAGATGACGAATATTAAAGAAGAAGAGAGGAGGAGGAGAGGAGAGGAGGAGAAATGACGAATGTGAAAGAAGAAGAGAAGAGGAGAGGAGAGGAGGAGAAATGACGAATGTTAAAGAAGAGAAGAGAAGAGAAGAGAAGAGAAGACAAGAGAAGACAAGAGAAGACAAGAGAAGAAGAAGGTTCATTGATTGGACCTGGGGTTCGGAGACTGTATAAGTCGGTGAAAGCTGTCTGAAAGAATGGTCTAATATGAGGAAGGACGTTGTCTAGAGGAAAACTAACCCAAGAGGAAGCTTGGTTGAAGTTGGGAAAAGAGTCTGAAAAGGGCTTGCAATTTCTACATTTGAAACCTGCTAGTGTCGAAGTCTTGAAGTCTAGAAGCTTGCAATTTCTAGAATTGAAATCTGGACTCTGGACTCAATCCAAAATGGCTCACATGAACAAGTCCAATTATAGTTCGTGGAATGGTTTAGATGAACAAGTTCAAAAGGATGAGTCAGAGAAATAACTTCATATGAAAATGTTCAGGTGAGTAGTCCATGAAACTCCATGACTCCATGACTACCGTTTGATAACTCCATGACTCTATGACTACTCCATGATTACTCCAGAGACTAACTCATCAATGAGTTCTGATAAACTCCTCATAAGATTGGGCTTCCTGTTTGTCTAATTCATTTGAAGATGAATAGAATAGCTTACTCGGTGTGACGGTGTTTCTTGAATCGGTATACTTACTTTTCCAAGTACAAATGTGACCATGACCTTCCATTGGAAATTGACCTAGATTCTTTTTTCATTATCAAATACTGATTGTTGTTTGACCCGTCTTGGTCATATGGAGGACTAGAAGACGGGTGTGTTTTGAGTACCCTTGGAATCCAAACAATATCATCCGAATGAGGGGGTCCAAAAATTCAATCGGTGAAGGCTGAAGACTGTGAAGACTGAAGACTGAAGACTGAAGAATGTGAACATGGACTTTGAGAATCATCGGTATGAAGTTTAATCCTGAGGTCAACATGCCCAGTACGGAAATCCTAAGGTTGTGCGACTGAATGCTTTAAGCAAGTCTCAATACCATTGTTGAAATTACCATTTTCCCAAATTACCATTGTCCCAATTTTCGTCAGTGAAGGTATGGAGGTTCAGAGGCATTGCGGAGTGGGTTGATGAACTCGCTAATTGACCAAGTCTAATCAAACCTACTAATCAGCCTAGTGATAAGTTGTTCTTGGAATTCCCACCATTCCCACTAAACTCAAAATCACCCAAGGATACCCTTTCAAATGAGATATGCTTCGAAGCTCCATTTTTCCATTGACTTTGATGATGATTGATTCCTCATCGCATTTGAATGATATTGGCTTGACTCAATTTTCTCCAGAGGATGTTGACCATTTGTGAACCACAAGCTGAACACAAGTCTAGAACTGACTGATTGGTCAGAATGTTCAGAATATCCAATGCAAGCATAGACGATTGGCCTACAAAGGTCTGGACTGATCTGCAGATAATGGTAGATGATAGTATCGAGTCTGGAGTTCGAGTATGGAGAAATCGGAAGTCGGAAGTCGGAAGTCGGAAGTCTGAAGAATTGAGCTCTATGGTTGATTCTCAAGTCTATGGCATAAGCTTATATCATTCAGATCTAAGATATTAAGCTACAAGAAAATGAACCAAGTCAGGGCAAGTTCTATCAAGTCTAGTTAATTCTCCAACATATCTAGATGATGTCAGAAAGGCTAAAGGTCTGGGCTCTAGAAGGTCTTAAGGTCTGGGCTCTAGAAGGTCTAAAGGTATGGACCCTAGCAAGTGTTAGTGTCCAGTGGTTTCTCCGGATCAAAGAATCCAGTGGATTCAATCTCATATCAATCCAAGCTTATCAAGCGACAGATACAAGTCTATGAAACCAGTCATTTGAGTCTAAAGAATATGCTTAGAGAATAAGCTCAGATGATCCAGTTTACGTGAAATCTTGGGATCAAGTTCAGATCAATAATGGACATTCCAGAGGATCAATATCGTGTCTAAGTCTTATCCAAGGCTTATCTTAGTTCTGTTGAACTTAAGTGGTCAAAATTCAAGCGAAGAAGGTCAAAGGATTCTAGCCAGACCCTAGTTTAATTGGTCTATTAATAGTCCACTAACTGGTCTATTAATAGTCTATTGACTGGTCTATTAATAGTCTATTGACTGGTCTATGAACCAGTCTATTGACTAGTCTACTAACTGGTCTATTAATAGTCTATTGACTGGTCTATGAACTGGTCTACTAACTAGTCCATTAACCAGTCTATTAACCAGTCTATTAACTAGTCGGTGATATGCATCAATGCTAGTGCTTAGAAGACTTCTGATACCACTTCCCAAAAGACCAACTTCCCAAGGTATTATTATCCAAGAGTATCAAGACCCAGTGTCGAACTATTTTGCTATGTAAGTTAGTGGCTTGTTGGTAGGAGGTACGTAGTTTGCTATGTAATTAGTTAACTGGTGGTTATGCAGTCCTGCTGCTCTAATATCATTCCTGCCCAAGCTCTAACCCAGCTTTGTTCCAAGCTCTAACCCAGCTCTGGTCCAAACTCTAACCCAGCTCTGCCCGAAATCTGACCCAGCTCTATTCGGTGTATACTCAATACTTCCATATCTTGTCTTTACCTAGTGTTCCTACATACAATCCATTAGCCCCAGTGGTTATTTTTGACTAGAAATCATGGATACCTCATAATATCCTCATAACAGCCCCATCACAGCCCCAATACCATTGGCTATCATTGACTGACCATTGGTAAACCATTGGTATATCCTGTCTTTAGGATTTATAACTGTAGACTCAGTTGATCCATGTGCCAGTACCTTGACTTAGCCTAACCTGACCTGACCTTGCCTGACTTAGAACTAGTATTGTGTTAGTATTGTGTTAGTATAGTGTTAGATTCTTGTAAGCACGTAAATTACCTAATCGAAACCATTTTCGTTGATGATTTCTCAAGAGGAGGAATCGGCCCCCATTAAGTACTCTGTCCGAAGGTAGTCGAAGGGGGGTAGTACCGGTGAATCGAGAAGGGGTGTAATAACGGTCAACTAGAGAGGGGGTGTTGTAGTATCGGTTCCTGATTAACTGGGCACGTGAGCTCAATCCCTACATGGGTTGTATTCCACCCATCTTGGATCTAACATTTGGAGTCTAGTTGTTGTATCTAATGTTATACAGAAGGAGAAATCCCCTAGGGTAAGTCTAGTTTTTCTGGTAATCTAATACATCCAGTCTAGTACTATAGTAGTTTAGGTTTCTCCAGTGTAGTAGTTTAGGTTTCCTACAGTGTAGTAGTTTAGGTTTCCTATAGTATGGCAGTGTAGTGTAGTGTAGTAGTGTGGTATAGTAGTATAGTAGTGTGGTATAGTAGTATAGTAGTATAGTAGTGGTAGTGGTAGTGGTAGTGGTAGTGGTAGTGGTAATAGGAGTAGTAGTAGTAGTAGTTTGCAGTTCATCAGTGTAGTAGTATAGTAGTATGGTATCGTATATTGGTAATATGGTAGTAGTGTGGGGGATAAAGACGCCAGTGAGGGTTTTCGGGTGATATGTTTATTTGTCACGCACTATGAGGAACTGAGAAAACCTATGAATAGGTGTAAAGGGTTGTGGCGAAATAATGGAAGAGAGGAGATTGTGGAGAATCACGAAGAAGCATTGTGATGTGGCAAATGACATGGAAAATGACATGGAAAATGTGTATTACAATCTTATGCCTTATATTATGCTTTAGTACGTATGGTCTGGGAGGTACGGGTGTGCAGATTGACCTATACCTGTTTATTCAATACTGTTTATTTGATACTGTTTATTTGATACTGTTTATTCAATACTGTTTATTTGATACTGTTTATTCAATACCGTTTATTCAATACCGTTTATTCAATACCGTTTATTCAAAACCATTTATTCAAAACCATTTATTCAAAACCATTTATTTAATACTGTTCAATCCAGTACCATAATCCAATATGATTAATAATAAGTCTACAACTAATCCAATGTAATTCTTTGATGATAATTTATTTACTCGACTGACAATGTGTCTATAAACAGCAATGCCGTGAATCGTCAGCCGCGTTTGGATTCTGACATGTAATTTACCAACACTCGTAGCCTCCGTCAACGACCAAGTTGTGGCCCGTGGTGTATGAAGATGCAGATTCAGAGGCCAAGTACAACACTGAGCCCACAAACTCCTTGGGGTCGGCCATTCTGTGCATTGGGATCTTGGACTCCCAGGTGTCCTTCATCTCGGAGTGACCTGCAATGACGTTTCTGGTCAAGGGCGTAAGAATGTATCCTGGAGACAAGGTGTTGACTCTGATGTTGTATTTGGCCCACTCACAAGCCAAAGATCTGACCAAGTGGATGACTCCAGCCTTGGACATGTTGTACATGCACTGAGGTTGAGGGTCGTTCACAATGGTACCAGACATAGAACCAATCAAGATGATGGATCCCTTCAAGTTGGCCTGGATCAAAGCACGAGCAAACGATTGTGCCACGTAGAAGGCTCCAAGAGCATTCACTCTCATGATACCCTCGGCGTTAGAGGCTGGGTATTGCTCGGCTGGGAAGTTTTCGGCGTAACCAGCAGTGTTGATCAACAAGTCAGCAATCTTGCCGTGATGCTCGTTAATTTCAGCAAAGGTGGTGTCAACATGCTCACTGTCACCAATGTTACAGGACCATGCAGAAACCTTACCGATAGGGGACTCGTGCGCACCCTTCAAGGTCTCCTGACCCCAGGCAAGCACCTCCTTAGCGGCGGCAGTGGTTCTCTCCAAGTTGATGTCAACAAGAGCAACATCAGCACCTTGAGCCAAAAGAGCTCTGGAAAGAACAGAACTCATACCTCCAGAGCCTCCGGTAATGACAGCCAATCTTCCGTCCAATCTAAAGTTAGGGACGACGTTCTCGTAGGTAAAGTTCATTACTGGTATATCTGTTATGGTTTGGATATGTTGGGGGTAATTGAAATCAAAGGAATGACTCAATATAAATGATGAGAATGGGAGGGAAATATTTTCTTAATGTCTATTGTTTTTTAGCAGCACCAGAAAATAATTTAGGAAGTGAGGTGGGGGCGAAAAAGGCGGATATATATAGTGAGGTCCAATGCAACGTGATGTGGTGATGCAGATTCGGATAAGAAAAGAAAAAAGCAATTAAAAATACCAATATGTAAGCATAGCCGAAAAAAAAAAAACCCCGATCCTAGACGGAGCTGGCTGCATCCGCGAGCATGATGCAGGCTCAAAAAGAAACTGCCTGAGAAGGGTAGAGCCATTATTGGCTATTCCACTGCCGCCTCTTGCACTGTTGTGATCTGTGGGGCGGTCAAGTGCTGTAGCCTTTGTAATTGTAGAGTTTAGGGGCTGAATCCAGAGGAATATGTATCAATGTAATTGTATAGTGTAACAAGGCCAATGCTTACATGACCAAGGGGGTTTTGTGTTGCAATTCTGAAACACGGGTACAAAGACAAAAAAACTTTAAATAAAGAGGGCCCGCTCTGCGCTGGTTCCTGATGACCAAACCTCGCTGGCGGTTCGGGATTAAGACTATTCCCGCTTGTGCCCTCACAAAATGTAGGGCGGTTCCCGTGCGTGACGGCCCTTCTGAGGGGTTGCGGTGAGTGCGCAGACCTTTTTTCGGAGTGTTTACTCGGTCCTGTGCATGGCAAAAGAAAAGCCTTTGTGCGCGAAAAAGAAACTATTTCAAGGCGTGATTACGTTGGCTCCCGCGACTCTGTGCTTCCCTTGACATGCCGCGGTGCAGAGCCGTTTCACTGAGAAGGGCGTTTCGGCCCAGTTCCACGGCATTTCAGCGGGGTTTCTCGGGAGTTTCACAGAGGGGTCATGACAGTTTTATTCATTGAAAAAAAACGACAAATTTCACTCGTTTTCCCATACCCCACACTTGAACTATTAATTGGCTTTTACTCAAACTCAGCCCTCAATACTATGGACCTGCATACACGGCCATATCAATGAGCACTATGTGCAGTCCTCGTTCGATAAGTTCTATCATTACCCTTTTAATCAAGTGAGGTCGGGTTTCACAAACATATTCAATGACCTCTGGGTCTTCCATTCTTGCACACAACACAGTTCACATACCGGGTACTAATATCTCAGTGTCTACATGCCGGATCCGAACGCCCCTATGTTTCCGTAACTACGTTCATTCCCTAAGACCATCACGTGTCTCCTGAAAGGCCCCATTTCTTGTCATCCATACCAAGTTTGTTGACCGATTTGTCTGTTTCAAGCTAGGTCTCAATGCAGACCGTGTACAAGATTGTGGATGGTGATAGACATGAGTTTAACGCTCAATTACCGTTGGTCTGCTATATAAGGCCCATTATGCAGGCCGGGCCATGCACAACCTGCTGGTCTACGTCATCGCATACCGTTGTCATGATGAGATATTCTGCACATCTAAATCAATTAGAGGCGAAGGGATTAGTGGATTACGTCATGCATGAATAGGTGTTGATTTAGGATCTATTTCTCGCTACTTATGTGACACAAATTAAGGATTGAAATGTCATGGCTTAGAGTGAGCCAGGCTTAGATGCTTTTCGCTGTCCTTTATTCCAGGCTCTAGATCTCATGCCATGTGATCATGACAGGATTTCTGAAAATCTCATTGCTGACATATTAAAGTGATATACGTGGTTGATTCTGATATGATTATTCGATCCATTTTGTTCCCCATTGATTATTGTTGTTGATTGGTGCATTGATTTGTGGATTGCTTTTGGTCATCGTTTTTCCGTGTGGCCCTGCATACGCCGCAACATTGTTTTTCCGGGCTCCGTCGATTGCTGCAAGGCCCTATGCAGCACCAACTCCTACAAGAGTCTAGACCACCAGATACAGGTATTAGGAGATCACCAAGATCTAGCCAAACAAAAGGACCTTGTGAAGATTCAGGAGTCATAGCTAGGGTTTGAGGTGCAGTCCAAAATCACCAGTCATGTGAAAAGTCAAAAGTCACGTGAATCCCAGGAGTCCATTACGACGCTTGTTTCTGGGCCTGCTCCTTCATTTGAAGCTTCTCCAAGTTCTTGGCGTCCTTCTTGGCCTGGCGTTTCTCAAACCTGGCATTGGCCCAGTGTCTCAATTTTTCACCATAGAAAAGACAGAACAACGGAAAAGGCACCCCCAAACCAAGCGCTAGAAGTGCACAGAGCGTGTTGCCCCAGCCATAATTAAGTTTGGCGTACATGGTCGGAGCAAACAATGGAAAGGCAAAGCCAAACAACGACCGGAACACTGCGGCTGCAGCCACCGACGAAGCTGCAAACCGGTTGTTCATATCTATAAGGTATAACTGGATGGTCTGAAACATGGCCACGAGAAAGAAGCCGAAAATGCCCAGGCCAATGGCTGGCACAATCCAGTGCACCTTATACTGAGCAGACCAGCCATATATTATCAAACCACATGGAATACCCACTCCACAGGAGCAGAGCCATGGTAACCTGAACTCAGGCTTTGCCACTCCGTTGTTTTTGCGGGTAAGGGCCCTGTAGGTATGGGAAATGGCAAACTGAAAGAAGAGTGTGCCAATGACAAACCCAATACCTAACGGAAGGTACATGAGCCCAGCAATATTGGTGGACATACCGTAGCTCTGCTTATATACTTGAGGAAACGTCACGATCATCAAGTACATGAAGCCATATGTGAACGCCATGAACGACCCGAGGCCAAACACCATGGGGTGGCCCGTGAGAAGCAAAATGGGTCTCAGCACAGTAGTGGCGATTTTGTTGAACATACTCTCACCATCAGCAATTTCATAGATCGTATGGAGGTGCAGGTTTCCGGTCTCCTTCCTCAAGGCAATAGCCTTCTTCTTCAAGATTCGAGGAGCATATGTTTCCCGGAAGATAAGCGTGCCCGAAGCAGCCACGGCAAAGTTGAAGATAGCCAACACATAGAAGCACCAGTGCCAGTTCGTGCCCGTGACAATGAAACTGCTGACTACGGGAGCAATCACTGGGCCAAGCGTGGGGCCCAACGAGTAAACAGACATAGCAAACTGTCTTTGGTCATCCGACCACAAATCGGCCAAAGTTCCTGCTCCAACGTTTAAAGGAGCACATCCTCCCAAACCTCCAAGAAACCGTAGCACACAAAGCTGAGCTGGTGTTTTGACAAAGCCACAGCATAAGTTAAAGATGGCGGTGATCCAAATGGACACATTAAGCACGGGCATTCTTCCCACCCGATCCGATTCCGATAACGGAGCAATAAGCAACGGACCCAAGGCCCATGCCAACACCATGATAGATACACAAAGCGACTCCACAGCTCTTTTCGAAATGCCCAAACTCTCGGAGATCTCCGGCATGGCTGGAGATAACATGGAGGATGACATCGGCGAGATCAATGAGTACACCGAAACGATGGACGTCTGCAAGAGTTTCTGAGCATGTGACCAGTTACGAGGGTTCCGAGGATCATCAGGCCCATCCCATGATACTAGTTCGGGGTCCACATCCTTGAACTCTTCTCCTGCATCTTTGGTGGGAACAAAGTCTCCAGGTAACTCATGGTCAGACTCTGTATCTCTTTCAATTGAACCGTTGGAGTCTCTGGACTTTCTTGACTCCTTAGAGTCTCTGGAATCTTTAGACTTTTGATACTTAGACTCAGCGTGGCTTTGATTCTCGATGTCAGCGACTGAAAGTGTCCGCATGACCCTGTTTTGCAATGAATCAAGAATGGCCGTCCGGGACTGAGACCGGCGCAACTCGATATCATTGTCATTCATATCTCCATAGATGTTCTTGACACTGAGGGCATCGGAGCCACGGGTATTGATGCGTCTTGCTGAAGAAGCTCCCGAGAGCGTACGGAATATGCTCTTGATGTACCCTTCCTGTTCGGGATCATCATGCAAAAACTGTGGCTCGTGGTAATTCTCAAGATCCTCCAATGAATCAGTGGATGCGTTAGACATGGTGGTTCAAGTCTAGTCTGATAAGCTCCAAGAAGGTTTATCAGGGACAAACAAGTTTACCAGGGACAAAGAAATTGATCACGACAAAGAAAGTTTAATGCTGAGTGTCGTCTAACGGCGTGCTTGTAATAGCCTGAGTGTGTCTGATACCCAGTGTGTCTGATACCCAGTGTGTCTGATACCCAGGTTGAATAAGCTTGGGTTTAAATCCGGCAACGGAGCAGTTGGGTGCAGGTCTTGGTAGCACGGAAGAAGTGGCAGTGTCATAGTTATTATATTATGCCTGCCAGCAGATGACGTGCCGAGTCTGCAGGAGAGGTCGGGGTTCATACCGCTTTGGGCTAAGTTCATGCGAGCGCGGAATACTTGCGACATTGCCGAGATTGGTGAGGCGTGCGGCCAACATGCATGCGCCGCTGGAGAGAAAAGAAAAGAAGAGAAGAGGAGAGAGAGCCCAAGTGAGATAACACATGCTTGAAGGAAAAGAGTGAGGTGAATGGGTGAAATGCAGAGTGACTATATTTGGAGGGCCTATATACAATACGCCTACTGTCCGGGCGTCAACTTGGGTGGTGCAGATATTGAAGCCTTTTGAATTCCGTGGATCTGCTTTGTCAGCGCCGTGTGGCTTGGGTACAGTCCGCAATAATGGGAGGGGAACTTCTTTTCGCATTAAAATTCGCACCTTAGCTCCATACTAAGGCGCTCTGCTCTTGATAGTGTTTCACACCTGAAACGTGTGAAGTTTCATAACAGGTTTAGAAGGAGGATGTGCTGGTGTTTGAAATGGTGGGATGTACGGGTTTGTGTGGTTATGTTCACATGATTTTCGGGGTTCCGCAGATGAGTCACGGCTGATGGACTCATTACCTTTACGCACTCTTCTATCGCCGAATTGGCCATATCAAGATAACTCCGTCCACATGCCAGCATTGTCTATTCTTGTCGGGAAACGTTCATTTTTGCCGGGATTTTAGGCCGGTCGGAAATTGGCGGGTTCGTAAGTTGCAATAGGCAACTATAGTGCGGGCACGGGCTCGTAACTCCTGGTCTGCGGTACTGCAAATTGAAACAGTTCCCATAACCAGGAAAAGCAGAAGATGTGGAAAATTCTTGTACAGATGTGAAGGCATTTAGAGCCGAAGTTTGAGGTTGATTTCTAGGTGGACTATGAAATTTGGACTATGAAATTCAAGGGCTTAGCAGACCTATATGCCAGAGAATGCTGTTGGTTGATGGATATACTGATTGTGGTCTGGAATTTGGGCATAAATATGCTGATGTTATATCCAGTACAGTCCGTACAGTTCAATCCAGTTTTACTACAGTCCAATCCAGTTATACTACAGTTTTCAACTTATGTTTTAGTTTATATTGATAGACAGGGATATGTAAGTTATACCTTACAAGACCAAGGTACGTAGACGTGGCACGAAGGCAGGTGAAAACCCTTTACCTTCTTGAGACCTGTATATAGTATATTACTGGTCTATATGCAATACATATACGAAGTACCGTGACTCCGTGCACGTTAGGTACTTGTTGACAACAGTACAGTACTACTCCAGTACAGTGCTACTCCAGTACAGTGCTACTCCAGTACAGTGCTACTCCAGTACAGTGCTACTCCAGTACAGTGCTACTCCAGTACAGTGCTACTCCAGTACAGTGCTACTCCAGTACAGTGCTACTCCAGTACAGTGCTACTCCAGTACAGTGCTACTCCAGTACAGTGCTACTCCAGTACAGTGCTACTCCAGTACAGTGCTACTCCAGTACAGTGCTACTCCAGTACAGTGCTACTCCAGTACAGTGCTACTCCAGTACAGTGCTACTCCAGTACAGTGCTACTCCAGTACAGTGCTACTCCAGTACAGTGCTACTCCAGTACAGTGCTACTCCAGTACAGTGCTACTCCAGTACAGTGCTACTCCAGTACAGTGCTACTCCAGTACAGTGCTACTCCAGTACAGTGCTACTCCAGTACAGTGCTACTCCAGTACAGTGCTACTCCAGTACAGTGCTACTCCAGTACAGTGCTACTCCAGTACAGTGCTACTCCAGTACAGTGCTACTCCAGTACAGTGCTACTCCAGTACAGTGCTACTCCAGTACAGTGCTACTCCAGTACAGTGCTACTCCAGTACAGTGCTACTCCAGTACAGTGCTACTCCAGTACAGTGCTACTCCAGTACAGTGCTACTCCAGTACAGTGCTACTCCAGTACAGTGCTACTCCAGTACAGTGCTACTCCAGTGCAGTACTATAGTGACTGCTATAATGTTGAAGAGCCATTATCAGTGTTATACAGTACACACTACTGTTGAAAGTGATGAATGATTCTTTCAGAAAAAGAAGGCGCGCACTCATAAAAATCCTAGAGTGTGCTGTACTTACTTCTTGGTGCAATATTTACCTTTTCTATATAATAGGAAGATCCAGCTCTCATATCATTCTTATGTGGAAAGTTTAGCGGAGTTCCAGAAGTCTATATAATATGGAACTCTGGTCCATACCCTAGTGTTAGTTAACTAGTCAGAATATCATCTAAGAGGAACATATCAAGATGTCCTCTGCTCCCAGACCCACCAGAAACAGCTCCCGTGTAACTCCTCAAGTATTTACCTATCTTGATGAGACTATGAACTTTATCACTAGTGCTCAATACATTTAACTGAGTTGTACTCCTTGGTTATTGAGAAGACCTCCTGATGTACCTTATTCAATTGGTGTTAAGTAATCTACAACTACCATACAATGGAGGTGCTAGAAATGGAGAAAAGCGAATTCGGGTCCGAGGCTGTTAGACAACGAGTGCGGGAATTAGTACATGTCTGGAACTAGAATAGAATCAAAAGTAATAAACCCAAATCCCATTGGTTTGCCGGTGTCCTTTCAATCATTAGTTGGGCATCCATTATAAGGCCAAACTGCAAGAAGAAATCGTGAAAGTTCTTTTCATTAACTCAAGGGTCATTACCACCCACAAATATCTTGTCTATCTTCTATTATTCCCATAAATATCTTGCCTACCTTCTATTATTCCTACAAATATCTTGTCTACCTTCTATTATTCCCACAAATATCTTGTCTATCTTCTCTTATTCCTCTTTAACAATGACACTGTTGGTGTTAATTAACTTGCCATGTAGAATGTAGTCTTTCAAATAACTGCTTCTACGGATATAACGTGTCTGAATGTGTTTGAATGTCAAGACCCCGAATCCCCGTGATCTGCCTGTAGCCCGATCTTTCATGATTGTGAGATCTTATTTCTCAAATAAGACTGAAGCTAGTATACAACTTGAATATGGGGCTAGAACGAACTATACGACCAGCACTATGGAACTATGGAGCTAGGATGATGAATGTGTCAAATTCTGGTAGCATTAAAGAGTGATATAGTGCCATAGTACAATACAGTGTACAGTACTGTAGTGCCAGTATTCTTGTGTTCAGTATTCTTGTGTTCAGTATTCTTGTGTTCAGTATTCTTGTGTTCAGCATTCTCATGTCCAATATTATGTGACCATTTATTACAATTTATAGTACTACTCAAGTTTTATCACATCTATCATCTTTCTATTTATATCCACTTCCCTCATCACTATCTATCGTTGTACACCATCATTGATTTCAATGTATGCTTTGCTCGACCAATCAGTGGTTTATCAGTTGTTGATCAACCTGATAGTCAAGGCTTCCAAGTCCTCAAGACTCTGTGGAGCATCAAGCTCAACAACTCTGCCTTTATCTTCGTCCGCATCGGCTCTCTTCTGGTCAAACCATCGAGGCTTTTTGGTCTTGGCTACCATTACTGATTACTGACTACTGATACTAACTACTAACTACTAATACTAACTACTGATACTGACTACTGATTTTGAATACTAATACTAACTACTAATACTAACTACTGATACTAACTACTAATACTAACTACTAATACTAACTACTAATACTGACTACTGATACTAACTACTACTACTACTACTACTACTACTACTAATACTACTACTAATACTACTACTAATACTACTACTACTAATACTACTACTAATACTACTACTAATACTACTACTACTAATACTACTACTAATACTACTACTAATACTACTACTACTAATACTACTACTAATACTACTACTAATACTACTACTACTAATACTACTACTAATACTACTACTAATACTACTACTACTAATACTACTACTAATACTACTACTAATACTACTACTACTAATACTACTACTAATACTACTACTAATACTACTACTACTAATACTACTACTAATACTACTACTAATACTACTACTACTAATACTACTACTAATACTACTACTAATACTACTACTACTAATACTACTACTAATACTACTACTAATACTACTACTACTAATACTACTACTAATACTACTACTAATACTACTACTACTAATACTACTACTAATACTACTACTAATACTACTACTACTAATACTACTACTAATACTACTACTAATACTACTACTACTAATACTACTACTAATACTACTACTAATACTACTACTAATACTACTACTACTAATACTACTACTAATACTACTACTACTAATACTACTACTAATACTACTACTACTACTACTACTAATACTACTACTACTACTAATACTAACTACTGATACTAACTACTAATACTGATACTGACTACTAATGTCAGATCCACCATAGGTGTGATCTACCTATAGATGTTGAAGTCTCTCTGCCCGATCCTAACAAGGCTGACACGGCGTTTGGTCATCGAAAATTAAGGCTTTTTTTCAAAGATGCCAAAATAATCATCACCATTGTTCTGGTGAAGAGTATTTGGATGAATCGTTTCTCTTCAATTGTTATATAAACCGCACTGGCTCCTCTTTCTGAGGAACCATCAAAGAACAAAATAGATAACTTAGTACATAACTTTCAACAAGAATCTAACAACTAATACTGACTACTAACAACTAATACTGACTACTAATTACTGATACCAATACTAATTACTGCATACTAATACTAATTACTGTCTACTACGTTAGACTACTCATCTCTCCTCTACTGACTACTTCCACGCCTTGCTAGCATGTACTTGACTTAATACATTTACCATGGTTTTTTGGTACTGTAAGTCTGTTCAGGTAGTAGTAGTAGTTTAGTAAATTGGTTGTTTGGAGTTAAAAGTCAAACCTCGTTGCTAGTATAAGTACTAGAACTACTTTCTGCATCTAAAGTCTACAGTATTAGTAGTCAATATTAGTGTTCAGTTTTCCCTACTCCTACATTACCTTACTTAACTCCGCGGATTATATTCAGTATTCCTGGTAAAAACAACAGTACTAGATTTTACACGTACCTACTACATCTGACTCATCCAGTAGTATGGGCTAACAATATCCTTAGAGAACAATACTAGTGAATAGTAGATCCTCATGAATGAATATTCATAGCGAGTTTGATGAGTCGAGTAGAATATACTAGAGTTTTATAGAGTTCTATGGAACAGTATAGAGTTCTATAGTAGTATAAAGTACTATAGAGTTGTATAGAGCAGTATAGAAAACTATGGAATAGTAGTAATATGGTAGATTCTTTTACACAGTTACTCAGTTACTATGTTCATTCTCCGATACTTAAAGACATCTCGAGGGACAATGTGAGCAAATTTCAGCACTTAAACTATAGCGTTGGGCAAAGATACTGATGAATGGATTGTGATGGTTTTCATGGCCATTGTTGGGATTATACAGAGTATGCTCAAGGCTCTTAGGCTACCTATAGTGCATCTAAAATTAGCAGTGTAAAGTACTATAGAGTAGTATAAAGTACTATAGAGTAGTAAAAGGACTGTAAGTAATATATGAAAGTACTTTTGTTAGATTCTTGTTACATAAGGTACTCTGTTTACTATGTTCATTCGCCGACGATTCCTCCTTTTGAGACATCGGAGTTGCTTATATAACTTTTCAAGAGAGGGGATGGCTGGTAGATGGCTAAGTAGGAGGCTGAGTAGGAAGCTGAGTAGGAGGCTGAGTAGAAGGCGGTTAAACGCCATGTCACGAGTTAAGGTAAATGGATGAGTCCAAGTCACGGGTTATTGTGCCTTGGATGAGTCATTGGCATTCGTAGGCTTGAAGATACCTCTATGAGTAGTGTGTCTACCCATGGTAGGTCTAACAGTATGAGCTATTGTGCTTTTTATGAAATACTATAGAGTAGTAATCATTGTATAGATTAGTTTTAGGGTAAGAAAATCATGACTGGGGAAGGATTTATGATAGGAAAGATTTATGGTTTGGATCTCTATTCATAGAATTGTTGGAATTCGCACTCCACGTACCAAAACCTCTCGAACACCAGTACATACGTCTATAGATCCATAAATATTACATGAAAAATCATAAACAAAAAAATCTAATATTATCATCAACTTCTTGGGATTAGTCAAGGCACGACCTTGGATAGTATCTACGTGATATATATATATATATCTATTTTTTTTTGGGAGATGATTTGAATCCTGGCCATGATATCACTACTAATTGCTGTATATGCGACTATATAAGAGTCAACCAATAACAAAGAACACCCAAACAATGTGAAAATATGTATTGAACATATAAGATGTGTTGACCCGTGTATGTAGTCAATGGGTTACCTGCAGTATAACGGAATTGGACAAGCCTTATAAGGTTCCGAGGAAAGCATGAGTGCAAACTACTATTGTAACTGTGTCTTGGCATCAGGAGTAGTCAGGTTCGACTTCAGACAAGGTATTACCAAGTCCGGTGCAGAAATAAGGAGTCCAAGGAACCCAAGTATGTATAGAGGGGATTCCGCTCTAGGTTAAGCGGTATCACGAGTAACCAGAATATCACGGACTTCCTAGTACATATCAGTGATGCATATAATAATTCCCAAGAATAAACAATAACTACTACCGTCCCAAATCTCTTGGAGTTATTAAAGAACAATGACATAACCGTTTCTAGCTATGACATCGTTTAATATAACCCTCAACAATATCTAATACCGTCCATATTAAAGAATTATCCAATTTATCTTGTTAAATTTGGGGAACAGCTGGTATTGGTTATATGTATGTATAGATTTTTATGTAGCATCAACTTTTCTTAAAGAACCACCAACCCATTGAGTATGATTGAGTATGACTACTACTACTACTACTACTGCTACTAAAGAATACTTATTAACTGCTATAGTTAAGTTAATGGTATAATGTCTAGTACTAGTAGCAGTGGTATAGAGCTAGTGGCATAATACTGTAGTACTGTAGTGGTGCTTTAAATTAGTTTAGTATACAACTGTTATAGCACTCTAGTATTGCTATTACGAGTAGTACTAGTAGGGATATATAGTATTCTTACAGTATGTATTAATTTTCAAGTCTTCAACTGATGGAATGAAGTCTCTGGTTCCATTACAAAGTACAGACTTTTAGATCCTAGTCAATAGACGTGATATGGTCAATTAGGCAATTAGTTCAGATAGGCAATTAGTTCAGATAGGCATTTAGTTCAGATAGGCATTTAGTTCAGATAGGCAGCGATTTTGATTGAAGCCCTTCTTCAGCCTTCTAATTGAACATACCTTAATAACTCTACTAGTTAGTCATTGAATACCAGTAGCACATGTACTGCTACTACACTACTACACTATACTACTGAGTACTGTACTACTGAGTACTACACTATACTACTGAGTACTGTACTACTGAGTACTACACCATACTGCTATACTATAGTACTATACTATAGCATGACACTACTACTACACTATACTTCTACACTATACTTCTACACTATACTACTGAGTACTAGACTACTACATTAATGATGGATGTACTAACCACTACTTACCTCCGGCGCTTTTCCTTTTTATTAGTTATTAGATTAAACGGAACCTTTTAATAACATGCCGTTCGTGTCAGAAAACGTCTCAGTATCAAGCAGTAAGTCACCGGTCATTTTCCAATTACGTCCACAATCTGCTTTCTGTTCGGCGTCCGGTTGAGCTGGGACTCTATGGTACGGGTCTATGGTATGTCTATAATAGCTACCACATTATTCTATGTACTACACTATACTCTATACATTACTATACTCTGTACATTACTATACTCTGTACATTACTATACTCTGTACATTACTATACTCTGT
>NKZI01001938.1:0-27422 GCA_002370645.1 Metschnikowia sp. 00-154.1 | reverse complement strand
ATCGTCTGAGAGGAACATACAAAGATGTCCTCTACTCCCAGACCCACCAGAAACAGCTCTCGTGTAACTCCTCAAGTATATACATTTCTTGATGAGACTATGAACTTTATGTTTACTAATAGNTACAAAGATGTCCTCTACTCCCAGACCCACCAGAAACAGCTCTCGTGTAACTCCTCAAGTATATACATTTCTTGATGAGACTATGAACTTTATGTTTACTAATAGGTACAGTTCTCTGGACTGTACTCCATGGCTATTGAAAGGACCACCTGACGTGCCCGAGTTGAGGGCACATGAGGAGTTAAGTAATCTACACACTGTCACCCTGCATGTAGTACTTCACAGACGTGCATATAACATATCCACGAAGTACCTTAGGTCCGTACCTGCTAAGTACTCGTTGACAACTCTACTACACTATACTCTACTCTACTCTACTCTACTCTACTCTACTCTACTCTACTCTACTCTACTCTACTCTACTCTACTCTACTCTACTCTACTACACTATACTGTACTCTACTACACTATACTCTACTATTTTATACTCTACATGTTAGAGCCGAGGCGGGTCTTTCATAACCCGTCCGGTAAATGAGCCTACGGTTACAGATAAGTTTGCAGTCCGCCACTAAGGCCAGTACCTCACAACGCCGGTTGACTAAGCGACTCTGTTGTCAAATACTTAAATAGCTCACATTCCTCCCTAGCCCAAATCCTCCCATTTTTTTTTTTGGATTTGGTCAATGAACATAGTGAACATAGTGAACATAGTGAAGATAGTACTTGATGTAACAACAGGGTGGTGAATCTAATAATAGTAACCATTATACATTATCTAGTGTATATAGACCTAACTGTATATAGACTGTATATAGACTGTATATAAACCTAACTGTATATTGACCTAACTGTATATAGACCTAACTGTATATAGATATAACTGCATATTCTAGTGTATTTTCAGTGTATATGTTAGATTCTTGAATACGTCTAATACTTGCAGTTATGTTCATTCGTTGATGGATTCTCAATAAGTGACAGTCCAGGTGATTATATAGCGAACCGGTGAATACCGGAGAAGTGAAGCTAGACGGTTAAACGCAATGTCACAAGTTAAGGTGAATGGATGAGTCCAAGTTACGGCTTATGGTGCCCCTGGATGAGTCATTGCCATTCGTAGGCTTGAAAATACCTCTATGGGTAGTGTGTCTACCAATGGTAAGTAACAGTATACCTAGTGTATATACAACTATATCAATTTTATGTTTATTATTAATATTAAGTATTCAAGATTTTGATAGTTTATGAATAGTGAATAATCTAGAAAAAATAAAGATTTACTTAAAACAAGTTGTTGTTTATATACTTGTTTACTATTTAAACCATAGTTATTGGTTAAATTACATAAATATACTTGGACATCAATTGGGTCTAGGATCAATACAACCATTCTGTACTGGACTCACTAATTTTCCATGGCCATACCAACCTTCATCTTCTCTCTTGGTCTGTTGTAGGTACATAAATACCATTATTCATCAACGTGTCCGAATTCTAGTCAATCTTTGGTGTCAAGAAATTGGGCCATTGACCATCAACATTGACCATCGACATTGACCATCGACATTGACCATCGACATTGACCATCAATATTAACCATTGACCATTCTTTCAAAACCACATTTTCCACCGATTGGCCCATCTTCTCATCATCATTCATCTCACTTCATGCCCTTTCTGGAGTTATACTTGATGATCTCGCTCAACTTTGTCTTTGCAAAGTCAAAGCCATCGTTAGTCATAAACTCGTGACCCAACAATTGCTCAGCAGTAGGTCTTTTTTCAGAATCGATCGTGAAACACTGGTTCAAGAAATCCTTGGCCTCAGCACTGACCTCATCTGGAATGGGAGGTGCCAACTTGGTCTTGCCCAATTTATAGATGGCACTGATCACTGCCTCATTGGACCATGGTCTTTTTCCTGCAAACATCTCCACCATCACACACCCCAAAGACCAGATATCCACCTTGGCACTATACCCCTGCTTCTTGTCCTCAACCATGGAATGGATAACCTCGGGCGCCATCCAGAACACCGTGCCTTGCATGGACATCTCGGCATTGTTGCTGTAGATATCCTTGGATTTCTTGGAGATACCGAAGTCCGAGATCTTGCACGTGCCGTCGATCTCCAACAAGAGGTTATCGGCCTTCAAGTCTCGGTGAAGAATGCCATTTTCGTGGATATACTTAAGTCCCTCAAGCACTTGCCTGGTGATGAACTTGACCAACGGCTCATCGAACTTGCCATACGACTTTAAACATGATGCTACTGACCCTCCGGCCACGTACTCCAAGAACAAGCTGTATGTCTGCTTAGACTGCTCGAAGCCCAAGTACTGCACGATATTGAGGTGGTCCAAGTCTTTCATAGTCTCCACCTCCTTGTGCAACGCATCTATGCCCTCCAGGTTACTGGACGAGTCACTCAACTCCACCTGTTTCACTGCAAGCATTTCTCCCGTGGATACATTGAGTGCAAGAAACACCAGCCCAAAAGAGCCTCGTCCAATGAGCTCTCCCTTGATCCATGCAAACTCCTCGTACAGATCACTGGCCACGTTACGGATCCGACTAACATACCCTTTTTCAATATCATCCGAAGTGACTTCCACCACCTTCTGGCCCCAAAGTTTGGTGTTTGCACGGTTTAAAGAGGGGTTGATGGCATTGTACACGTGCCTCTTCATGCTCTTATCTGTTCTGGCCTCGGAAACGGCCTTCATGCTGGCCAAACGCTTGATTTTGGCCTCGTTGGCCACGATTCGAATGGTTTTCATTCTTTTCCGGAGCTTGGGGCCTTCACCATAAAGAATCTCATCCTCGGAATCCTTCGATTGAATCACAGGAGATCGGTTGGCATTGGAAAACGTCCTGGAAATCGATACTTTTCGTGAAGCAGGCTTTGTGTCTGCAGGAGCAGCCTTTTTAGAGGGAGTTTCCGGTGCTGTATCGATAATGGGCTTATCGAGGATGGTGTTGGGGAAATACTTCTCGAGATTATCGTAAACGGCTTCAAGTGGAGGACGCACATTCATCATTTTGACCTGTGGTTTGATTGGTTTCATGAAGAAATCGTCATCTTTATTCGGATCAGCCATTACCTCATTTTTAACATTGGATTTGGGGTCCTTCTTGATTGGTTTGGCGAAAAATTCATCATCATCACCGTCGGTTTCCTTGGTAACAACGCCAGGAGCCCCGCTAAAGTCGAACTTCTTCTTTTCAAAGGTCCCTGATTCTTTGTTAGAGTCTGTTCGGGAGGGCTTCTTCTTTATGAGCGAGTTGCTTGCGGTGGGAGGAGGAGGAGGCTTTCTTTTGGCCACAAACGAGTTCTCCAGCCCGTTGGATGCAGTCCGGAACGCTGTGCCCAGCCGTGCTGTGCTTGGAGAAGTGCCCAACTCTTCCTTAAAGGAATGAATGGTGGAGGCTGAAATGGGAGAAACCGATGAGTTGGTCACGGACGACGAGTAGATGTTGGGGATTAAGCGAGGTGCCTTGCTCTCGTTTGGAGTTTGACGCCTCTTGTCGAAATCAATTTCCCTTCCTGCTCTTCTTAACACGGTGAATGTCTGAGGATTAGCATACGCTTTTTCGGGCGTGCCTTCCTTATTGCCTAGACTCACTCCCATACCTTCACTTAAAACGTCTTGGTTCTGGTTCACATGGCTAGGAGCTGCTGCACTCATCTCGAGGTGGATCGGTGGAGTTCTCATGTTGCTGACTGACGATGGTGTAGTTGAATGAGTCCGTTTCAGCTGGGGCATGGTGAGTTTGATTGGATGAGGTTTTTCATGAGCTCCCGTATCCAAAGGCTCAGGTTTGGGCATTTTTCGTGCTTCTCGGACGTGAGCCTTGGCATTTTTGTCCTTGAAGTTCAAGTAGTCAATCGTCTTGTCTCTGGGGTCTTGGAGAAGGTATTGCGGGGTGGCAGGATACATTTTGCCATTATCTCCAGATGTATCGAAGGACTTGGAGTCGGACGATGTGCTTGAAAACGTGCCTGTATCGTGTGTAAGATCCACACTCTGATGTACATAGATCTTGAGTAGTGTATCGAGTTTGACGATTGCAAGGAGCATTTCGTCCGATAACGGCACGCCTGGCTTGCAGTGGAAATCCGTAAGGTGGTATGTGACCTGGCCGATTTCAAGGAGCTGGAGACCTTGGCAAAAGACCTCTTTGAGGCTTTGAGCGGTGGTCAAATGTTCTGGACGAACCACAATCGATATGAATGTTGAGTTATCCCTGGAAACGAGGATCTGCTTGTACGGTCTGATGGTTGCAGTGGGGAGGTTCTCAGCAGGCACTAAATCGGCCAAACTGACCGTAGAAACCGGTTCTTTGGCTTCTTTAGCTGCAGCAAGGTTCTCTTTATTGCCAGAAAAACTTTCCCTTCCTCCAGAATAAGTATCTCTTCCTGCAGAATAAGTATCTCTTCCTCCAGAATGAGCATCCCTTCCACCCGAGTGACTCTCCTTTCCTCCATCCTCCTTGTGGTCTCTCCTTTGGTCTGTATGCTCCTCTTTATTCCTGGAACTTCTCCTGCTCAGATTAGATGACTGAGACGTCTCTTCAGGCCGTAGAGCACTGAAACTCTTGGTGGATTTGGGAGAAATTTCCGCTGGCGGAGCAGTTTGAGGGATGTATAACTGCGAAATGGACTTGGACGACCGGTCAGTATGGATATCTGGTCTTCGGGGCTCCAAGTCTCGCCGGTTACGTCTTTGGGAGTTCAGCTTGGTTAGAGACGGTGACTGCACCTGTTTCTTGATCTCGGCCGCTTTTTCTCCGCCGTATTTCCGGAGAGTACTGAAAATTCCGCTTTTTCGGGACCGACTGGAAGGGAATACTTCTCCCGAAGCCGATTTGGACATTTGCGGCTGAGAAATCACTTCTTTGGGCGTTTCAAACGAAGATGTCCGGTTGTGCATGCGGTTGAAAAACTTGTGCAGGTTCTCCTTGGGTGTATACTTCAGCGACCCAGGATCAATGTAGGAATAAGGTCTGGGCTTAGAGGGAAGCTGGAGACTGGAGTTTGCCCATAAAGAAGCGGTGGATTTGCGGTGTTCGGCCAAATCGTCCATATCCATAGCCTGAGGACAGGGAGAAAACGTCAGCAGAGTAGCACTATAGGGTTCCGAGTTCGTAGGGGTCTTTAAATCGGGCTCCAAGTCTCGGAGAAGTGAAATGAAGCGTTCAGTAGTTGAAACCTCGTCACTTTCGTCCAAACGCATGCTCAACTGGTGCCAGACCGAGGATTTGGCATCGTAATTGGCCAACTCCAAGAACCGGTTGCCCGAAATCTCGTTCCTTTTGAACGTATCCTGCCACGTGACATTGAACCCATTGAGTTTGAGCCACGAAAGAACATTGGGCATCAGCCACCGCGTCAGTGACGACCCCAGCAAGTTCAGCTGCGTGTTCATGACGTATTTGACGAATCTCTGCTGGTTGGTGTTAGTTAGTGTCGAGGCACTTGAAATCTGGGAAATATTTGACGATTGGGAGTCGTGTCTGGTATGAATTGGTTGGACTTCAAGAGTCCCTGGTTTCGGTAACTCTGATCTGGAGGAAAAGGAGCCGGAATTGACCGAATTGACCGAATTGCAATTTGCAGAATTGCTCCAGGTTGCACCCCCGGAATTAGTTCCTGAAGTAGGTCCATAGTTAGTTCCAGAATTGGGTGCAAAATGCGGGGTACCCGAAATTGGAGTTCCTGAATTGGGTACAAAATGTGAGGTGCCCGAAAATGGAGTGCCGGAATTGGGAGTGGAAAACTCCACCCTTCCCCTTTCTCTACCCTCCATACGAGCTTCATGAGGATTTTGAAAGGCCGGTGCCGAAAGCGGTGCACGTATTTCTGGAGCGGTCAGAAGAACCAACAGACTGCCACTCTGGTCGTATGAATCTATAAGCAGACCAATGGCATTGGAATTGACGGAACCAAGGGATTTCTGGGGCAGCCCCAGCAACTCCAGATCGCGATGTTTGGCCACTTCGGTGGGTTTGGTAAAGAACAGTAGACTGGTGGCTGGGAGACTGGGTGCAGGAGACTTGTCTCGGACCGGAGAAATGTGGAGTTCGGAGTTATCTGCATCGGAAAAACTGAACAGAGTTGAATTTGGAAGCGGTCTGGGGGGTGCAGAGACCCCAAATCCGCCATAAGAGGCATATGAAGCACCCGAATTGGAAACTATGGATCCTGGACCCGAAACACCCGTACCTCCGGTCCCAATTCCTCCAGAACCTGAATTTCCCGAGCCCGTACCCCCATTGAACGATTCTGGCAGAATGCCCATATACGCATTGAGCCCTGAGTTGGACATATCCGAGTGGACATCGATATCACGTGGATCGTGGTGTGGATCAGCAGACAGATCACGTGCCTCACCACCAGGGTGTAGATCTGGGTCTTGACGTACCGGATCGGAACTGTAGCGGCGTTCATCGGGCCGAGGGCCTAGAACGGGCGAATGCGTGGATGCAGGAAGCGTATAATCCGAAAGGTGAATCGATGACTGGATCAGTGGGTACGGGTACACCTTGGAGACCGGCCGGGAGAGCCGCAGGTGGTGCGGTAAGTGTGGAGTGATGCTGCTCATGTTGCCTGCACCAAGGCCCATGTCCATTTTTCCCAGGTCCATTTTTCCCAGGTCAAACCTTGCCAGGTCTGGATGTTTTGCAGAAAATGAAACAGGGGTACCGTTGGGTGCAGTATTAGATGTAGAGTGTGCACCTGAACCACCTGAAACGGTAGATTGTGCACCTGAAACAGCACCTGAAACAGGAACAGACTTTGTAGTGTATGGAATATGCGGTGATGTGGTCGGGTATGGGGTTGATGGAGTGGCGGATGTTCCTGATGGGGTGGCTGGGGTGGACGATGCAGGAGCATGTATGGAAGGTATAGGTTTGGGCTGTGGAGCATGGATGAGAGTGTGTGGAGAGGACGCATCCGTGGATGGAAGCTTCGGTGCAGCTTCAGACGCCCGAGGCGGGCTGGAGGAGAAAAAGTCAAACGAATCTGAAACAGAGTCGGCGGCCTCGCCATTGGGTGTGGTCCGCATGACCAGATTGCCGTGGTACTGCTCGTATAGGAGCGTGTTATCCGATACGACTCTGCGGTCTAAATGAGCGGTCTGGTCCAGATCCGAGGGTGCCCGGATCCGCTTTCCATCGTATGTCACCGACCGCCGGTTCATGACGGTCATATGAACGATTCACTAGTGTTTGACTGGTGTTTCAACAGTGTTTCAGCAGTGTTTCAATGTAAGTTTCAATGTATGGAACGCGATATTGTTGCAAAATATGAATGTTTCAGTGTGGATTGTTCTAGACGAACCTCTATGGATCTCTATTGGGGATCAGAGGTTTGGGGTATGGAACGATTCAATGTATGGAATCTGTATGGAGACGTAGGGAGACGTAGGGAAGAACGTATGGAACGTTTCAGATGTATGGAAGCGTTTCAGAGTTGTTTCAGAGATTTTTGACAGTCGTTTCACAGTTGTTTCAGGTGAAACGGTTGTTCGATCCTTGCTTCAGTGGCGCCTTTGCTCAGTTGTTTGGTTGTTTCGTGGTGGTGATGCACGGTATAAATAGGGTGCGTCATCACGCGCGTAGTGGCCGTTTCAAGCCTAGTCGTAGTTCATCTAAAAATAGATAAAGATGGACTTTTAAGTAAAAATTACTAGATGTGGATTTGGGGACTACTTAGAGCGATTACTTAATAGGGTAATTCTTTTAAAGAAAGCTCTACGTACAGTTTTATATAACGTACTGCATATAGGCTATATGCGACTAATCGTCTGCGGTCCCTGGATCTCCTACATTTCTAGATACAGCAGGGACAATAGGTGGCTGGGACTCATAAAGCATAGTTATGAGCCCTTAACACTCTTTATTACCGAATTCCTTTTTTTCCGCTCAAAAAACCTGAAATTTGCATGTTTCATGTTGGGCTTTTTTGACCAGGGGTAGCGTGGTGCACGGGTGTTTTGAACCAAATTCCGAGGGTCCTTGATAGTCACGCCTTCCCCCTCCTCTATTCGATTTAGGGGTGTACAGGTTCGAGATTCGAAACTAAGTTAAGCTAATTTGAGATTAATCGAGTCACAAAACTTCGGGAGTGTATATGATTAGGATTGGGACTGCATCTAATCAATATTAATGTTTCATGCCTGTGTATAGTCTAAAAATCCCCTGGAATTCCAAATTAATCCCAAATTCATCTTAAGAAATTTTCCAGAGTATGTCTACTTTAGAGGCTAATAGTAGTCTGGTTAGTTGTGGTTAGTTGTGGATAGAGAGAGAGAGAGAGATGGGTTTATATGCAGGAGCATCTACTCGCATTATCAAAGCCTCCAAATCAAGAACGCGCTATTCCATCCCGCACCAAACCACACATACTCAGTACCAGATATAAGTGCATTGGCGCAGTACTCCCAGGCCCAGCCTCTTCCGGTCCCCACGCCAAATCATCGTCTTGATAAAAACCATACTCAAAGAATTTCTTCTCAAAGAATTTCTACTCAACGAATCCCTACTGCAACCAATCCCTACTGCAACCAATCCCTACTGCAACCAATCCCTACTGCAACCAATCCTTACTTCCACATTACCATACCACTACAGATACTATAGGTACTACAGATACTATAGGTACTACAGATACTATAGGTACTACAGATACTATAGGTACTACAGATACTATAGGTACTACAGATACTATAGGTACTACAGATACTATAGGTACTACAGATACTATAGGTACTACAGATACTATAGGTACTACAGATACTATAGGTACTACAGATACTATAGGTACTACAGATACTATAGGTACTACAGATACTATAGGTACTACAGATACTATAGGTACTACAGATACTATAGGTACTACAGATACTATAGGTACTACAGATACTATAGGTACTACAGATACTATAGGTACTACAGATACTATAGGTACTACAGATACTATAGGTACTACAGATACTATAGGTACTACAGATACTATAGGTACTACAGATACTATAGGTACTACAGATACTATAGGTACTACAGATACTATAGGTACTACAGATACTATAGGTACTACAGATACTATAGGTACTACAGATACTATAGGTACTACAGATACTATAGGTACTACAGATACTATAGGTACTACAGATACTATAGGTACTACAGATACTATAGGTACTACAGATACTATAGGTACTACAGATACTATAGGTACTACAGATACTATAGGTACTACAGATACTATAGGTACTACAGATACTATAGGTACTACAGATACTATAGGTACTACAGATACTATAGGTACTACAGATACTAGGTACTACTGATACTACAGATACTAGGTAGTACTGATACTACGGATACTTGGTACAAAATACCATAGAAAACTACCAAAAAAGAGGTATTAGTTACTACTGTTACTACTGTTACTACTGATACTACTGACACTACTGACACTATAGGTACTGGATACTATAGGTACTGGAACAACTATCAAAGCGAATACTATAGGGACCAGATACAGTTCAGGGCAGGTTCTACAGATACTACAGATACTACAGATACTACAGATACTATAGGTACTACAGATACAAGCTACTAAAGGGAGTGGAAAGATACTATAGAACACTACCAAAGAAGAATACCATAGGTTCAGGATACTATAGGTACTAGGTACAGATACTACTGATACCATAGGTGCCACCTACTACAGATACTGGGTACTGATACCATAGGTACAAATACTGGATACTAGGTACTATAGACAAACTACCAACCAAAGGATACCCTGGTAGCTAGATTCAGAGCCAAGCTGTTACTATAGGTACTGGATACTATAGGTACCGAATACTATAGGTAAAGATACTATAGGTAAAGATACTATAGGTATTATAGGTATTGGGTACGATCCGGAAGAAGTACAGATACTCGAGAGGAATACCAGGAATACTAGCGAATACTATAGGGGATACTGGAGCTACTATAGAACTGATACTATAGTTACTTCAGAGGAATACTAGGAGAATACTATAGCGGATACTCTAGGAAAACCAAGAGACTATAGGTCAGAACTACTATAGGAGAGGTACTATAGAGACTATAGGGGATACTATAGGACAGGTACTACAACGACTAGGGTAGCTGAAGAATACTGGAGAATTACTATAGGTGCTATAGTTCAGAACTACCCCAGACCAGATACTCAGATACTCAGATACTGAGATAGTCAGGTACTCAGGTACTCACATACTCACATACTTAGATACTATAGGGGTACTAAGAGACTATAGGAGGATAACTGGAAACATACACCATAGAGTGGTTATACTGGTGAATTGATACTCCAGATACTCTTTCAGGATACCAGAATACTAAAGGTGCTATTGAGCTGGTGCTATCGAACTGGTGCTACAGATACTCAGAACTATAGATATCAACATACTATAGACTGGTACACTGGTACTATAGACTGAACACTAAGTGATTGAGTGAGACTATAGATACTGGCTACTACAGATACTATAGGACATCATTTCAAGGTACTACAAATCAGGACCTCAAGGTACTATAGGACAGCATCCCAAGGTACTATAGAGACTATTCGACTAAGTGAGAGTTGAGGTCCTTACCAAAGGTACTACAGATACTATAGACTGTCTACTCTGGACTGTCTACTCTGGACTGTCTACTCTGGACTGTCTACTCTGGACTGTCTACTCTTCACTGTCTACTCTTCACTGCCTGCTCTTCACTGCCTGCTCCTCACAGGATTCTACAGGTACTACACACCCTATATAAGTGATACTATAGAGACACTCTACTGCTGGAATCTACTGGTTGCTCTGTTGGTTATTCTACTGGAATATACTGGAACCTGATATCTACTGGAACCTACCAGAATCTACACATACTATAGATATCCACTTGGTACTCCAGAAACTGCCAATGGATGTGGACACCGAGGTGCTTCTAAGCGGCCACTATGATGCTCTAGACATCGACCCAAATGGACATCACGATGAATTTGAACATGGCGAAACAGATGGAATTGGTGAACTAGATATTGACTATAAAAACGGTGATTCTAGGAATGGTGAAAACGACTTTAAATATGACAATGGGATTGAAAGTTCTGGTGAGATTTTGATCGGAAGTTCCGATGGGATTTTGAGTACAGGCGAGATTTTTCAGCTTGTTTCCAATGTGCAGGAGGTGGTGGAGATTCTTAATGAACTTGAACTTGGGTTCCACCCGAACTTTGGCGGAATCTTTGGCAAGTTCATCGAGTGTGTCTATATGCAGTACCCGGCCATGGCCACCGCTACAGATCATCGAATCATACACACCATGGCTGATATCGTTCATGAAATCATAATATTTCAGAATGGAAACGACGATACGGCGGTGCATCACGTGATAGACGGTTTAAAGGAAATCCATGATCAGATGTGTGTGCTCAATGGCTCAAAACCACCATCGCTTCTCGTCCGACTAGTGTGTTTCCAACACCATGTTGCCAATGTGATACTGCTAAAGTACTTGAGACGATGGGGGGTTGCATATAATAGGGCCACTGTGTATGAAGGTATGGAAATCCCTTGCCAACGGCGGTTTTTCCGGTGCTGGAGAGCTAGGCAAAATGGTATACTGAGACTTACACACCAGGCCCAGATGTACGCGCAAAAACGAGTTCAAGCTCAATTCTTCAACCACTGGATTCTGCTGGTGTTGCTTACTCTACAGAGGGAATCTACTGCAGATAAGGCCTTTTTGAGCAAGTTTTTGAAGGTCTGGAAATCTCAAAATGACTATTTCCAACAGTCTTATGTTGAGTTGCGGCATAAAAGCCTCCAACGCCGGTTTTTTTTGCTTCTCTCGGTGAAACACCAGGAAATTCAAGAAAATAATTCATTGGCATGCCAGGTGCAGCACAAAACTCAATCCCACCTTCTCCAGACGTTTTTCCACAAATGGGTGCAAAATTTAATGGTGTTGAAAGAATCTCCCGAGTATAAACACCAAAAAGTACTCGAACAAAGGTTGGAATTTGCTTTGAAGCAACGATATTTTGCACGTTTCAAAAACAGGCACGTGGCCGTGCAGAAACTCCGGCAGTTCGAAATACATTCGAAACAAAAACTTCTCCATGTGTTTTTCACCCGAATGGTGCACATGGCCCGGATGTCCCAATTAGGCAAAACGTGCCTGTTTCAGCTGCAAATGTTGTTGAAAGCAAGTGTTTTGAAGGCTTGGAAACACAAATTGAACACGGACAAAACCGTGCGTTTGCTTCAAAGAAAACACTTGTTATACACGTGTTTCCGAAAGTGGAAGTTATGTGCCCGGGTGCACGGTCTAGAACGTTTGCATGAACAACGAAACAAGGCTCATTTCTTGCACATGTGGCGGTTGAAACAACGTTTTAATAACTGTTCCATCTTTCGCAACCAAAAAGCCAAAATTTTGGACCAATGGGTGCAAAAAGCCCGGAATTTCCAAGTATGGCAGGAGCACGCGGCGCAGGTCCACCATCAAGCACTCCAGCGACGGGTTCTTGTCAAGGCCCGATTCAAAACGGAAGTTCTCCGCGACGAGTTGGAAATAGTGGCCGATTTGAATTTCCAACGAATCCACTTCAACAAATTCAAGGCCGTTTTCTCGAAGGTCCAGCACTTGCAAAACCTCCAACCAAAGACATATTTCCTTGACTCGTTCTTGAAAAAACTCGTTCTTTCAAAATGGCGTACGGCATACCTCGAGAGTTACGAGATTACCACCAACATGCTTCTTTCAGATTTCCAGGCCAATTTTCAGAGACTAAGCATTCTAAAAACCTTTGTTCGAGTGTGGAGGCACAAGAGCCGCAAAATTCAGCAGAAAAAACGAGCCCTAAACCAGAATTTGGCCTTTTTCAACAACACCAATATACTCAAGACAGAAGTCTTCCTTGTATGGATGGAGAAAGCTGCCCATTATGCCCAGCTTCGTGACCGCAGCAACACCTTCTATAACTTGGTGCTCCGCAAACGATTTGCGTCCTTCTGGTACCAGAAGTACACCACCAAGGCTCTATATTTGCAGAGTTTGGCCGACGATATGATCAACAATAAGGACTATATGCTCACACGAAACTTCCTCCAGAAATGGAGCTTCAAGCATACCAAAAACGTCCGGCGAAACCAGCAATCCTGTGAGTTGTTCCAGGAAAAATGGCACCGGGCCCATTTGAGGACCTTCTGGGATCTCTGGAGGTATAAGTACACCCAGGAAACCACCGAAAATGGGAAGGAAATGGAGGATATGGAGGATATGCAAGAGATTGATGGTATGAACGACACGTTTCAGTCCTTTTCTATTTCACCTCTCCATCGAAAAAACCCCCTGTCTCGCCAGAATAATTCCTTGCTTTCCTACAGTTACCTCCAAACACCCATCAAAAACAAGCAACCTCCATTCACTCCATCACATCGAGGCCCTAGTCCCACCAGACTCCTGGAGACCAATCAGAGAATGCGCTCCAGCAAGATGGATGCATTGGTCTCCAGGTATAAGCATGCCAGCCATGCCAGCCACGCGAGTCTTTCTTCGGTGCAGAGACCTCGATTGTCTCCTCCCAAAGACCGCCAACGGACCAAGCCCTCTCCCCGTCCTCCTCCGGCCCCAAACTTCCTTCAACAAAGTATTGATGTGAATTCTGTTGAAGTGAATTCTGTTGATGAAACTTCTTTGTTTCCCAATGCTACTTCTTCACCTCAGAGTGTGGATATTGAGAATGCCAAGGTGTTGCACCGAATCAAACCCATCCACGTTCCGTTTGAGCAGGAGATTAAGGTATCTTCTCCGAGAAGATTGAGAGAACGGTTTCTAGCCCGGTCTCCAGGTGCAGACCCTCAACCATCACCTACCAAAAAGTCCGTCCCACTGTCGATTTTTGATTAGGTAAATATCATAAGATAATCTCTCAAAGCTCATCCTCGATCTTATCGATTTGGTTGTTGATGGACTCTTTCATTTCGGCTCCATTGATATCTTCAACTTCCGGCAATAAGTCCGTCCTTTCCAACTCTTCGATCTGATTTTCTGCTACCTCAAGGTCATCCAATCCCGTCCGTTTATAGATGTATAATGCATCTCTCAAATATAACGAGCTCCTGGTGAACGACTCAAACGTAGAAAATTGGCCCTGTTTCATCTCATTCCAGACTGCACTTAAAAGAGCCCCTCGGGCCTTTTCGTCCCGAACCATGCTGTTCAAGCCCTGGATTCCTGCAATGACATTGACTCCAGCAAAGGAGGGAACTGCAGTGACTTTTTCCCAGTTTTGCAGGTTATAGAGTCCTTCAGAGCCCAGAGTCATGTCCACGTGAGTAATAAGGTAATCGAAGGAGTTCCATTTCCGAAGCAATACCTTCAGATCCTCTGTTTTGTCGAACGTCACGTGAGTCCCATGGAGCTCTGTGAATTTGGTGATTCCCGTCATACATGCAGGCACATCCATATGAACAGTAATATTCTCCTGTGATTGGTCCTCAGGAAGGTTCTGGAGAAAGTAATTCATGGCGAACCCTCCCGGGTAATTATAGCTAGATGCGTAGCTCATGAACAAAGATATCACCAAAGAAACACATCCACTGCACACCATGAAAAACACCAAGAGCTTATATGCAAACAGACTGGTTCTTTTGGCCCATACCGATGAGAGACCATTTGCAGCCACAAGTGTCACCACCGGCACAATGTACACGATAAACCTCCATTCTTTATGGGGTTGCAACGACATGGTCAAGACAAAAAGAATAGACGACACAAGGAGAATTCGAAGGGAGTTTTGCGCAGGGTGTTCAATGACCTCTTGACCTTCTTTGGCTTCTCTTTGGGAATTTCCCTTTTGGGATTGGCCAATTGGGTCATGGGTGAACCCGAAAATGGCCAAGAAAAGCACATGTGGAGGCCGGAAAAAGGCAGGAATGTACTTCTTGAAGTACGCTGAGAACGGCTCCACTCCCCACTTGGAAGCATTGCCTGAAACAACATTGAATATGAAACTCTGCAATTCCGGCACACAGTGGGACTGCCAGAAGTACGAGTCCACACAATAGGACAAGACCAAGCCCACAACAGCTCCCACAACCAACAAGAATGCATTTTGAAACACATTTGAAGCACCAAAAACCAACGATGACGTCAACGCTATGATGCCTCCGAAAACCCCAACCTCCACGCGGAAAACAACTCCACACAAGGCAAGCCAAGTCAATCCCGATAAATCTCCCTCCACCAATTTGGCCAAGGCAAAGTTAACAAGTGGCAAAACAAGGAAGTTGGGCAATGTACGTGAAGCATAGAACATCACGTGGAACTGGCCAAGCAAAAGAAACGGGAAGGCCACGGAAACAAACCCGGCTTTTCCCGTCTTCCTGGGGGTGATCTTCACAAGGGCGTTTCTGAGGGCAAAAAAGCCCATCAAATTGAATACCGCCAAAATGCCCCGGACCACCAATTGAACATGTAATTGACCCAATTTTCCATCAGCCACATATGAAGTGCCAAAAACAAGCGTGTAGACAAAATCGCCCGCTTTAGCCACCGCCGCCAAAACCACACTGCCCAAAAATGTCCTTGGAACAGCCCCGGGAAATGAAGTGTGGTCGTAATCGGCCAACACCAGACTGGGGTAAACCCCAAGGTTGAGCATATCGTGGACGGCCTGCATGTTGAACGACTCCTCCACCTTTGTGTAGGGTGCAAGGAGGAGGTGGAACAGCACAAGCGCTATAAGAGCAGCATCAATGACTCGCTTCATGGTGGTGTTTTTTGGGTGTTGAAGATAGTGGATTCGGGCTTCTTAAATATGCGTGGTGCACGGGTGCAGCAGAGCCGTGCCATGGGCGGCCGAGATAACATCACGTGAGATCAACTGAAGTTCCACAACCCAAGATCCAAATAGGACTATTCCAGTATAGAGCATATTCACGTTCCGAACCAAACATCACTTCCCTATCGTAGATATGTTTGGATTGCCTAATTAGGCAGTTCGTTCCAGGTATCAGTCCAATCTCAATCGTAGAGTACTTTGACTGTATCAGTAATGCCATACTCTAAGTGAAGAGCTTTTTTTCAAGTACCTTATTCAAGTATCATTTTTAAGTGCCATTTTCAAGTACTATCTTGCACAGTACCTGTGTTGTAGTACTGGGTACTTCGTTCACTCTGCAGTACTGGAACTGTCTCACGTGACCCAATATATTAAAACCGCAACTCTTCAGTATTCCCCACCATGGATGTCCCCGAGCTAGTAGAGGAACTCCCTCCCGATTTCTCTGTCAAACCAGAGCATCTTGCCACTGTGGACATTGTGGAGAGTGCACCCAAGTCTCAGCGCAAAATCCCCATCACCATTGTCACGGGATACTTGGGCCTGGGCAAGTCCACGCTTCTAGAATTGATTGGCCGCAAGTCCAATAAACGGTTGGCCATTATCCTTAATGAGTTTGGCGACTCTGCTGCCATTGAAAAGTCCGTCACCATCCAGGACTCGGATAAGGGCGCTGTGCAGGAATGGTTGGACCTTGGAAACGGGTGTCTTTGTTGCACGGTGAAGGATAATGGAGTCATGGCGATCGAGAACTTGATCGAGAGATCAGGCGATGCCATCGACTATATTTTGCTTGAAACCACGGGTGTGGCTGATCCTGCACCCATCGCCAAGATGTTTTGGCTCGACGAGGCCTTAAAGTCCAGTGTATATATTGATGGAGTAGTGACCGTGGTAGACTCCACAAACATTGAAAAGTGTTTGGACGACATCGGAGGTCACTGGCACGAATCAGAGAAGCAGAATGAAAATCAAAGTGAAGATCAAAATGAGATTCTGAATCTGGAACTATCTGACTTAACAGACGTCACAACTGCACATCTTCAGATTGGATTAGCAGATGTCATTCTCATCAACAAATCGGACCTCTCCAATTCAGAACAACTTCAAAACGTCACCCAGCGAATTCGTCAGATCAATGCTTCTGCCCCCGCATACCCCACCAGTTACGGCGACATTGAGCTTCTGAACATCCTTGACCTCGGAGCTTTCGACACGGCCCCTGAAAAGATTGCCCAGATCAGTGCCACGCTGAGGTACCATGATGACCGGATACAGACGGTATGTATTGACTTTCCCTTCTTCACTGAGCCCTCGGGGTTCCAGAAAACTGAGGCGTTTCTCCAGCATGTACTCTGGGATGAAGTGGTGAATTCCAAACGCGTCGAGATCCACCGGACCAAGGGTGTATTGGTATGTGGTTCCGATGTGCGTGTGGTCCAGGGTGTTCGGGAGACTTATGACATCACCCAACACGGCACGCTTCATCCGGATGTGCATAGCAATAAGCTTGTTTTCATAGGGAAGAATTTGGACAAAGCCGAATTAAAAGCGGAGTTGGAATCTTTTTTGAACGGGAAAAAGTAAATTGAAGATAGTCCACAGAAAAGCCAATAAGCAAGTCAAGAAATCAGTCAATATCAGGCTAAAGTGAATCATGTTGAAGCAGTCATATCCATAGTCCATCATACTTAACCAGCCAGTTATTTTGAGAAAAATGCATTCAGTAATGCAGATATCCAAATAAACTTAGATTACACAGTATCTAGTCATCAAGATTCATTTGTAAGTTCAGAAACTAAGTTCCGGAAGTAACTTTTCATTAATCATATCTGATCAATCAACAGTTTCAATGACGTCAGCTAATGCTTCAGGATATCAAGCTTTTCTAGCGGCTAGGCTTACTAGTCTGTCTAGACTGAACTAAACTAAACTAGACTGATCTAGACTGATCTAAATTGTAGTAGACTTTAGGAAGACTGTAGGAAGACTACAGATAGCTTCCGAAAAGTCCAGTTTGTCGGGATATAGAGTATAACACATCAAACTAGTCTTTAACGAGTTCGGAGCTTGCCAGATAGACTGCGACTTGTTTTTAGCCTGACCGTGACCAGAATGTACCTAGACTGTAATTAGTATAGCAGCTGAAAAAAATCCAACTTGTTGAAGATAAGTCAAAGTATTCGCGACTCGTCAAATCAGTCTGGTGTTTGACCGTATCTAGACTGTTACCAGACAAGCTAGTAAGTCTTCAACTAGTAAAACTATGCGGGAAACGCCTGTGGAACAGAAACTCTATAACTAGTCATACTATTCTCTGTATAGACCCAACCCAGCCAAGCTATTCTGTAGTATGTGAAACCTTCTGTAACAACCACGCCAGTTGTACCAGTCTGGAACTAGACTGTAAGTAGACTGACTAGTCTATTGGTTTGCCAGGTCCCGCCTCACTCTTCCTCTTCACTGTCACAATAAACACATATTAAGCAACATAAAATAATTCAGTTGCTGTGATTTTGCCACTGTTAGCACCGTCTTGAAAATATTTGGTGCTCTGAAATTAGGGGGGGGATGCGCTACCTTTATCTGTTTCGCAGTACGTCGCCCTGCATAGCAGGTGGCTGCAAATAAACAGGGCGGGGTTACGGAGTGAGGAATTGTCTATAAAAGGCACCCCCCCCCCCCTCGAATTTTAAGATCCCTTTTTTTTTCTCTTTACCCTCTACCTCTTTTTCTTGCATTAAATTTTCTTTTGCTCCAAGCCCCTTCAGAAACCAGTTTTAGGAATCAGCTCCAGTCACATCATAGGAGTATATCACTTAAGAGACTACTGAATCTGACGTATACTGAATCAGGATCTGAATGGACAGAGACATTTTGAACTGCCTAAGACATAGTGATGTCTGATTGTTAGAATAGCCAGAATATGACTAATTGAGTGGAATTATGAATGCGTGAATTGGCCTATGAATACCGCTACCATAACTGACTATTACTGACTATTTTTGACTACTAACGACTGTATGTGACTCATGACTATCACCAAAACTGAATTTTACTGACTAGTAATGACTACTCGTGAGTACAATGACTACTTACTATCGATACGACTGACTATTACTGACTGTTGCTGGCTATATATGACTATTTATGACTATCTATGACTTTCAATAGTACTAAAAATTACTGACTATTGAATGTCACTGACTAATTAATATCACTGACTTCTGAACATTCCTGAATACTCATGACTTCTACCGAAATATAGTCAGAACTATGGGTACAATGTATAGAGCTAGAATTGAGTTATGAGTTATTTACTGAAAACGGACAATTGAGCTCAATATTCTGAGTACTACTATACTACTGACTACAACTGACTACTATTGATTTAGTTACGACAGATGGATACGACTACAGAAGTGAACTTCGGATATATGTTTCACAACACACAAAAGACCTGCTTCAACCTCGAATATACATAAGCGAGGGAGAATACCTGAGAAGATTGCATGCGACTAAATTCAGAACTTAAGACTCAGACAACCTTTTCAACAATGGAATTGTTTTAAAATGATTTATTTTGATTGCTCAATTAAATTGATCCAGTTGGACGTACAAAGTCTGTCTTGGTAGCCCAAATTGGTGCGCGCACGCCCGTATATAAAAACGCATCTCAATTTCTTATACACCGCAATGGCTTCTGACAAACCCAAACCTGAGCCCCAGGCCAACGGGCCGGATCCGAAAGTGGAAAAGGCCGTGGTTTCAGAAACTCACACTGCTGGAAAAGGGGACAAGGCAAGTGCACCACCCAAAACGACTGGTGTAGAAGCACCAAAACCCGCCAAAAAGTCATGGTCCAACCCCGCCCTCAGGGCTATGGGTATCCCCCGAGTTTCGCTTCCGTCCCGGAACTGGATGATCTTCTGGACTCTTCTTGCTTCAATTGGTGGAAGCATCTACTACGATAAACACCAGCAAAAGAAGATCCGGGAGAAGTACATGAAACAAGTGGAACACTTGAGCCAGGAAATCTACACCACTGGAAGACTCCCCCGGCGGCTCTCTATTTTCGTGGCTCCTCCTCCCGACAACTTTTTGGATGAGTCCATGGGCCATTTCCGGCGGTACATCAAGCCGATCTTCAATGCGGCGGCCATTGACTTCGAGGTGTACACTGAAAACAGACAAGGAGACATCCGGGCGGAAGTGGCGGAGAAGATCCGGGAAATGCGGAGGCGAAGGGCGGAGAACTTACGTTTGGAGGCTGAACGTAATGCAGCTGAAAGGTATGCACGTTCATGGACGAAGTTCTTCAAGGAGGATGTTTGGAAGGTGTTTAGGGTTGGCAGAAAACAGAAGGCGGAAGATGAAGATATCACCAAACTGCGTCATGAACTCTACGAGCCTGCAGATGTGCTTGGGCTCTACCGGTTGTTTCCTAAAGACGTAGGCGTGGCCCGTGATTTCGGGGACGATGCAGCCTTGTGTGGAGGAGTGGTGTGCATTGGCCGTGGCTCTTATAAAGAGTACATGGCAGGAGTGCATGAAGGCTTATTAGGGCCATTGGAGAAGCCAGCACCAGTCGTGGAGGACTTGGAGACTGTAGAGAAGAAATCAGGAGAAAGCAAGGAAAAGGAAAAGGAAGGATTGGCAGATTTTGAAACTCCCGAAAATGAACAGGCCAATGGGGATAAGCCAAAACCAGTGGTTGCTCCATACATTGACCAGGGCTCATACGCGGAAGGTACACTTGCGCCCGAACTTGATTTCAGCCAAGTCATCCGCAATGACAAGAACATCCCTGTAATTTTCGAGCAGCCAATCTATGTGTTCGACGTGCCCAAGCTCACTGGCTTCACCAACCTTCCCAGGAAGATCTACCGCTACTTCACCACGCGAGACATGGCCGAGGCAGTATCGCAAAAAACCCTAAAAATCGTGGAGGCCAAGAGCAGGCCATTTGAGTACAAGGACAAGTACCTCGCCAAGGAGGAGGAATTGGAATGGCCCAAGAAATGGGTGGAGCGGGGAAAGCAGAAGAACAGCGAGTGGACCCGGGAGCTCGAGGTCGACGAGCGCGTCACTTCAAGAATGAAGGTGTTTGAGTAATGTACATAGTTAGACCAGACAGTAATGAGACCAACAGACGAACTTATTATTTATTGGTTTCAGTGCATCCACGGCAACTGCACATACTAGGCCGTGACAAGTTAAGGTATCCAGAAAACACCGGACCCGGTCCCCTTCCGGCTGCCACCACAGATCTGGTAACACCAGGCAATCAGCGAATTTTCATGCAACCGTCCCAGCAAGAAATCAACAAGCACATCAACGCCAACTGATGTTCCAGAAACATCGGCTTTCACAATACCTTTTCTCAAGGATCGTTCAAAGGATTATCCAAAAATTCTTTTTTCTTTCATGAGAGAGAAGGGACTAGAGAGATGAAGTAGAGAGAGGAAGTAGAGAGAGGAAGTAGAGAGAGAGTAAGTAAGAAGTAAATTCAAAGAAACAGCAGAAACAGTATGGACAGTATAAAGAGTATGAGAAGTCTGAAGAGTATGAAGAGTCTGAAGAGTATGAAGAGTGGGGTAGAGAGAGGTTAGAGAAAAAGAGGAGTAAAAATAATGATAGATTTGAACTGCGGGGGAGGCCTCCTTTTATAGACTTCAGCGGCTCGGTCACAAACGCAAGTTTCATGTTCGCAAAAGCCATGCATATTATGTAATACTTTTGCAGCCACTGTGCGCGCGTGGATATAAATAAAGCGTCACCCCTGAATCTATGAAAGGACAAAATCCGCCCCCGCCTCAAAACTATAAAAGGAGCCAAATCTGCACTTTCTATAACCAGCCAAAGTTTTTTAAAGATCGCATTTGAAGATCGTATGAGGTGCCAGTGACCTTTGATTTGGTTTTACTATAGTCTGGTCAATCCAATGGAGACATTCCCGGATGCGGTGTTGAGGACGACATTACCATATAAAGTTGTTCATAGAGAATTGTCTATATGGAATTCACTATATTAAATTGTCTATATTGAATTGACTATATTAAATTGTCCATATTGAATTGTCCTAATAAATTGTCAATATTGAATTGTCCATAAGGTATGTTAGTGTGGACTGGAATAGGTGGTGGAGAAGAAACCTAATATCCTAGATTAGGTGACGGAAAATGAGAAAACAATAAGAATGACCAGATACGATTTTTAAAATTAGAATGTTCAAATATGGAGATAAGTATCTCGGATGATATTATTAACAAGAGGAAATGCATGAATAGACGGAAGTTGATGACATAGCTATCAATTGTGCAGTGGGATGGACATATAATGAATCATCCAATACTTCAGAAATCAGTTTCATTTATTCAATTCAACAGAACTTAGAGCTCTGTTTCCCCTACAATATCAACGCGTGAAGAATAATTGCATGAAAAATAAAACGCATGAAAAATATAATATCTGGACCTGATCACTCCCTATCACATTACTCCTCGCTGTACAAATTGACTATAGCAGTGGTTGTTATGTTCTGGTTACATTCAGTAATCTGTTTGGTATGTTTATTCGGCGACGAATTCTCAGCAAGGAACCTTGGTATTTTATGAATTCGAGTCCAAACATATGTAAGGACTTTATTTATTATTAACACTTATAGAAGGTCGTATGCAGTGAACGTTGCACGTGCGGTTTGGGAAGGGCTCTTTTATTTCGATAAATTAGACACTGAAATAGTATAGGCTAGACCAGATCTTTTATATCCACCATGTTTCTATGGAAACCAATCAATATTGGGTATCATTTAGTGATATGATTTAGTGACATGATTTAGTGACATGATTTAGTGACTTCATTTGGTGACTTCATTTGGTGACTTCATTTGGTGACATGATTAAGTAACTTTACTAGAAAGTATACAAAGACGTGTTTTTCCTTATATTTGAAGTCATTCCAAACTTGTTTGGAAGAAGTTGCCTTCAAACCATGCGAGCTGAGACTATTGAAGTGGACACCAGCTGGAACAATCATTACCATTATTTTTGGGAAGAGTATTACAAGCCACGTTTTCTCTTCAAAACACTATAAGCCGCTCAGATTCCTCTTTGGAAATCATCAAGGAATATTGAACTATCAGGTGCTAAAGTGGTAACAAAATCTACCAGTGAATGAAAACCTACCAGTGAATGAAAAACTACCATTGAATGAAAAACTACCAGTGAATGAAAAACTACCAGTGAATAAAAAACTACCATTGAATGAAAAACTACCATTGAATGAAAAACTACCAGTCAATGAAAACCTACCAGTGAATGAAAAACTACCATTGAATTAAAAACTACTAGTGAATTAAAAACTACCAGTGAATGAAAAACTACCATTGAATTAAAAACTACTAGTGAATTAAAAACTACCAGTGAACGGGAATTTCTTGTTGTGACGTTACGTACAAAGTTATCTTTATTCCTTGATGATTTCTCAAAGAAAAAATATGAGCTACCTGTTTAGTGTTTTCAAGAGAAGGGGTGGGTGCGGAAACAAATCCTTAGCAAACATTGTTTAACTCACTTCAGGCCATCTTGGTATCCTGTACAGTGAAAGCTAATAGATGACTAGTTGATGGCTAGTTAATGTCTGAACAGAAGGTACTTAACAATAGTCATTGTTAGTGTCAGGCAGAGAAGCTTCATAATACCGCAATAGGTAGATCATTAGCTATTGTGATCTGATAGTACATATGTTAGTATCAACCAATTGGTTGATATTAATTGTGCTGGTGATGCTGTTGGGGAACTTCTCTGGTATGGAGTTCAATGTCTTGGAATCTAGATCTACTGCTACTCTAAAGCACTAGTCTGGTACATAATACTATACAAGCCTATGTTGATGTGAGTGCTTCTAGTACCATCACTACTAGTGGTTCCATCACTTCACTACTGACACAACTACCAACCATAGTTCTACCTCCACTCAGAACATCCACTATCTACTATCTACTATCTGCTATCTACTATCTACTATCTACTATCTACTATCTACTATCTACTATCTACTATCTACTATCTACTATCTACTATCTACTATCTACTATAGTCAGTCTACCATCTCTAGTAACACATCAAGTCTCACTACGACTGTTTCTCTTAGCCTGGTCTGGAAATGCGAATCACTCATGCCATTCCACTCACAATTTCCACACTTACCTTCACTTTACCCTCACCTTCACTCTACCCTCACCTTCTCTACCCTCACCTTCTCTACCCTCACCTTCTCTACCCTCACCTTCTCTACCCTCACCTTCTCTACCCTCACCTTCTCTACCCTGATCTTCTCTACCCTCACCTTCTCTACCCTCACAATACCAAACCACATACACATATTAATAAATTCATCACACCGAAATTTTCCACTTGGGTTTTAGTAAATAGTGTTTTTCAAAAGTATTCAAACCAGAGCGACAAAATGTTTGGAACCACACTAGGAAAATGTTTCAAACCAATAATTCAAAATGTTTCGTACCCCTTCGCATAGTCTTTCAAACCAAATGGCATAATGTTTCACACCAACATTCATTAGAATTCAATATTCTGAAATCTTAAATCTGGACAATTGCCTCATATATACTACATTTGGGAGTCTTGCAGTACCATTCAAGGGTCAAAACGGACGGAACTAAACACTGTATATACCAGTGTAAGTGTCAGGCATTATTGCAGTAGGTCTGGAACACCCGGTCGGCATTATGCGAAGAAGCAATGGACACTAGTAGTTGGAGCAATTATTGGAGGGGAAGCTGTCGGACTCCCGATGGGCTGATGTCGTCAATGTTGATGCCGTCAATGTTGATGCCGTCAATGTTGATGCCGTCAATGTTGATGCCGTCAATGTTGATGGTGTAATGGAGGGGAGAGTAGTATCTATGCGCGCTGCTACGTGTAGCCTGAGTTACTAGACAAGATATATTAGTACCTCTATGCTCACTCACTCATTACTCACTACTCCTTCACTATTTACTACTCACTCACTACTTACTACTCACTACTCCCTCACTACTCACTACTCCCTCACTACTCACTACTCCCTCACTACTCACTACTCCCTCACTACTCACTACTCCCTCACTACTTACTACTCACTACTTACTACTCACTACTTACTACTCACTACTTACTACTCACTACTCCCTCACTACTTACTACTCCCTCACTACTTACTACTCCCTCACTACTTACTACTCCTTCACTACTTACTACTCCCTCACTACTTACTACTCCCTCACTACTTACTACTCCCTCACTACTTACTACTTGTGTTTTAGTATATATTAGCATACAGGGATAAGTAAGTTGTACCTTACAAGACCGAAGTCTTAACTGAGGTACGAGGTGGGTGAAAAGTCTTCACACCCACCAGTGACTTGCACATAGTACGCCACATGTCTGCATACAACATATCCACGAAGTACCCTGCATCAATTCTCGCTAGGTACTCGTTGACACTCCCCTGAATCATGTCACTCAAGTTTCGAGATTCGTTGTTGTTTTCTTCCATGGTGATTGACCGAATGTGGTGGTTGCTGTCAAACCTTAGGGAAGGTAGATGTCTTTGGAAAGCATTGGACTGTAGGGGTTTGGTTAGAGCGTCGGCGATATTATCTTCCGTAGGGATGTATTCGACGGCAGCCTCACCCCTTTTCACCCTGTCCTGAACATGTTTTTCCTTAATGTCCACATGCCTGTTTTTGCTTTGGGTACTACCCGTTCCATTGATCGTCAATACAACTCCATTGTTGTCTTCTAAGATCTTAGGCATCTCTACCGTCGTTATCCCGAATTCCTCGAATAAGTTGACTGTCCATATGACGTCTTTCACTGTCGCACTTAATGCCATATATTCCGCTTCGAATGTACTTGTTGTCACCAAGCTCTGTTTCTTTGATTTCCAAAATATGGGGGTTCCATCGGCGTAAACTATGAATCCTGTTCGAGACTTCCGGCCTTCTTCACTGGCGAATGACGCATCACTGAATGCATACAATTTCTCCTTATTGTCCGGATAATTCTTCACCGTGAAGCTAATGAACCAGTCTTATGTGTCTCAAATAAGCTAATATTTTCTTTAGTTGCATGAGATCTGTTTCAGTTGCTTCCTTGGTGTAGGATCCGTATTTTCTCACGCTGTATGCTATGTCGGGGCGACTGATATTCGCTAACCAATTGTAAGATCCGAGTAGCTCTTGATAGACCTGCAATAATTTTCCGTCCAATGGTTTGTTTTCCTTGTCATGTTCGTAGACGACTACTCCTTCACTACTTACTACTCACTACTTACTACTCACTACTTACTACTCACTACTTACTACTCACTACTTACTACTCCTTCACTACTTACTACTCACTACTCCCTCACTACTTACTACTCCCTCACTACTTACTACTCACTACTTACTACTCCTTCACTACTTACTACTCACTACTTACTACTCACTACTTACTACTCACTACTTACTACTCCTTCACTACTTACTATTCACTATTTACTACTCACTCACTACTCCTTCACTATTTACTACTCCCTCACTACTTACTACTCACTACTCCCTCACTACTTACTACTCCCTCACTACTTACTACTCCCTCACTACTTACTACTTGTCAACGAGTACTTAGCAGGTACGGACCTAAGGTACTCGTGGATATGTTATATGCACGTCTGTGAAGTACTACAGTGTTTTTCAAAATTATTCAAACCAGTGCGACAAAAGGATTCAAACCAGTGCGACAAAAGGATTCAAACCAGCGCGACAAAATGTTTCGAACCACACTAGAAAAATGTTTCAAACCAATAATTCAAAAAGTTTCGTCACCCCTAACAAGATGTTATATACAGGATAACAAGGAAACCACTGCAGTTCAGTTCAGTTCCGTCCGTTCGTCCGTTCGTTTTGACCCTTGATTGGTACTGCAAGACTCCCAAATGTAGTACATACGAGGCAATTGTCCAGATTTAAGATTTCAGAATATTGAATTCTAATGAATGTTGGTGTGAAACATTATGCCATTTGGTTTGAAAGACTATGCGAAGGGGTACGAAACATTTTGAATTATTGGTTTGTTTAATTTTGCTAGTGTGGTGCGAAACATTTTGTCGCACTGGTTTGAACCATTCTGTCTTCTTGGTTCGAAACATTTTGTGGCGCTGGTTTGAATAGTTTTGAAAAACACTGTACATGCAGGTTGACAGTGGGTGAAGAGTTTTCACCCACTTCGACACATCTCGCACTTTGGTCTTGTAAGGTACAACTTACATATCCCTGTATATTAATATATTCTAAATCATAGGTAACTACTTACTCACTACTTACTGTTGGAACACGCGACATGTGACTGATGAACTTGAGACCAGTACATGTGCGGGTACTGCATGCTCATGCCAAGCTATCCAG
>NKZI01001936.1:400-32129 GCA_002370645.1 Metschnikowia sp. 00-154.1 | reverse complement strand
ACCTGCACACGGTTCGTCACTGTCCTGCATCCAACGCATCCTCAAAGTACTCTGACTCCGAGTATGCTAAGTACTTGTTGACAAGAACACACTCTATACTTTCTAAAGAGTGCGCCTTCCATTTCTGGAATGATCAGTCATTGCTCATTCTCAACACAGTGGGTGAAGAGTTTTCACCCACTTCGACACATCTCGCACTTTGGTCTTGCAAGGTACAACTTACATATCCCTGTATATTAATATATACTAAATCATAGGTTGAAAAGAGTAAAGTAAAGTAGAGTAGAGTAGAGTAGAGTAGAGTAGTATAGTACGGTATAGTATAGTATAGTGTAGTATAGTATAGTATAGTATAGTATAGTGTAGTATAGTAAAGTAGAGTAGAGTAGAGTAGAGTATAGTAAAGTAAAGTAGAGTAGAGTATAGTAAAGTAAAGTAGAGTAGAGTAGAGTAGAGTAGAGTAGATGTCAGATCCACCAAAGGTAGTGACCTACCTATGGAGGTATTAAGAAGCCTCTCTGCCCGATCCTAACAAGGGCTAGTGCAAACATCATATCATGGCGTTCGGCCATCGCAAATGATGAGTTGTCTTTAAAAATACCAGAAGAATCCCCATCATTGTTCTGGTGAAGAGTTTTTCAATGAGACGTTTCTCTTCACTTGTTATATAAATCGCACTGGATCCTCTTTCTGAGGACCCATCAACGGATAAACAGATAACTTAGTACATAATGTTCAATAAGAACCTAACCGTATAGTATAGTAGTATAGTATAGTATTGTATAGTATTGTATAGTATAGTAGTATAGTATAGTATAGTATAGTATAGTATAGTATAGTCAGGGCTCATAACCGTTTGAACTACTACTCACAAATGGAGATGTATAATCGAGAAGTTAAATACTGTTCCTAATCAAAAGTCTCTTCCTGTATGTTGATGCGACTCTTGCTATAGGTGGGGGTGTGATTTCCAAAGTGGTCATCCATTTGATACTGTTTCCTAATTTTCGAGAGTGAATAGTGCTATGATAAAGGATTTGATAGTAGAAAATATTTGTTCAGGTACGGTGCAGCCAGTAGAGTATTGTAGTATTGTAGTATTGTAGTATAGTATTAGAGTATAGTTGTGAGATCTACTATAGATAGGGCCCTGCCTATGAAGGTATTGTGAAGCCTCTGAGTCCGATTGTTACAATAGCCATTGCAAAGGCCGTATCACAGTCATCGGTCATAAATGCACAAAGTACTATGATAGACCTATTCGAATATTCTAAAACAATTCTTACCATTATCTGAAGTGGGAAGTGTCTGAGAATATCTGAAATTTCAGCTTAGTACATGACGAATTTTGTTGGACTGCTTCTTGGAACATTCTTGGTATATCTGTCACAGTTAATTTATATTGATTACCGTAGACCAATCATTGAACATAGTTTTAGTAAGGCATAAATGGATGAAAGAAAATAACAATAGTATAGTAGTATAGTAGTATAGTAGTATAGTAGTATAGTAGTATAGTAGTATAGTAGTATAGTAGTATAGTAGTATAGTAATATAGTAATATAGTAGTGTATTAGTATAGTAATATAGTAATATAGTAGTATAGTAGTATAGTTGTCAACAAGTACCTAGCATGTACGGAGTCAAGTTACTTCGATGATGTGTTGTATGCATACCAGTGCTAACACTATGTGCACGAAACTAGTGGGTGAAGAGTTTTAACCCACTTCAGCACATATCTCACTTTGGTCTTGTATGGTACTATTTACATACCCCTGTATATTAATATATAGTGAAACATATGTTGAGAATAGTAGTATAGTAGTATTGTTAGATTCTTGTTACGTCAAATACTCAGTTTAGTATTTTTTGTTGATGATTCCTCAGAAGGAAAAATATGTGCAATTTAGGTATTTAACAATGACGTCGACGAGACAACCGTCTTTGATATGTGCTTGGATATTTAATATTATTTGCCATGGAGGAAAATTAGCCAGAATACCATACTGGATTGTTAACTTTTTTTGATATACTAATATGAAGAATAGTCATGAGCACTGTTCTGATATGGTATGCGACAGCTTGACTGGAATAAACTGGGATAGTCTGGAATAGACTGGAATAAACTGGAATAGACTGAAATAGACTGGAAAAGACTCGAATAAACTGGAATAAACTGGAATAAACTGGAAAAGACTGCAATAAACTGGAATAAACTGGAATAAACTGGAAAAGACTGCAATAAACTGGAATAAACTGGAAAAGACTGGAATAAACTGGAATAAACTGCAATAAACTGCAATAAACTGGAATTAACTGGAATATACTGGAGTAAACTGGAATTGAGAACCGCGATGGAATTGTCCAATTACAGGACCTCCAAAAGTCCACTACGCAAAGCTTTTTTACTAAAAAAATATATATTGTAAAGTCCGGCTTTCCAGCATCCTAACAAATTAAGTTTTTATGAAAATCACTCGAAAAAAAGGTCATTTGCGTTGGGCCTTATTCTGCTGAGGTAGCCAGGTGTACGGGTGTGGTTTTGCAACCATTCAATCTCAATCTCAATCTCAATCTCAATTCCCTGGTCGAGGTCGAGGTTTCTACATTCCATTAAACATCTTGTAAGAAATACCTCCTGAGTTACGAAGCTTAAAAATATTGGTCAGGCCTTCAGAGGGAGTGTTGAGAAACAGAAGCCATGGATGGAACCTGCTTCCTATAAATAGCACGCATTTGTAATGTGAAAAAGTCTAATTTCTCTTTTTTATTAAGAGGTTTCAGATCTTTTATAGCTCTAACATGATGTATTTCAACATTAGAACCCGAATTACAAATAATACATTTTTTGAATATATTAGAATTAGTAAATTTGCTATTTCGATTTTCTCTTATTTTACGATAAGGGTTAGAAAATTCATAATTAGTTTTTGCTCAACTAACTATATTAGTTCTACTAAAGGACGAAGGTCATCAAAGTCCAACTTTTTTAGAGTTAACATTTATTCCTAGATCTTTACCATAAGTTGCAAATGTTTTTTTAGAGTTTTAGTCCTAAATTTACGAGCCAAAGTTAAAGCACAAGATGCCTTCAATAACCAACAGATGTTAGCTAAATTAGGAACATTGTGACAAACAGAATAATGATTATAAATAGATCTTAACACAGAATTATAATATGGCAACTTGCTGTCCCTTGGGTCCCATAATCACATACTACCACAGTCACATACCACAGTCACATACCACAGTCACATACCACAGTCACATACCACAGTCACATACCACAGTCACATACCACAGTCACATACCACAGTCACGTATGTGACTGTGGCTGAAGGTATATCAGACATGGATACACTTTCCAGATGTGGCTGGACTGGATCCTTTATAAAGTATAGTAATTAATAAAGTTTGATACTTGATCAATATATTTCTGGCCACCTCTTCAGCATAATGTGACACTTTGGGTGATACATCTATTTCTATATTTACCCAGTGGTTACCCAAAGGTGTATTTTACAACAAAAGTGTTAACAACAAAAATGTTAACAACAAAAGTGTTAGCAACAAAAGAGCTATTTTCCAAAAGGGGGTGTCTGCCAAGTTATCGGCAATCGTAGGCTCAATTTCCCGACTGGTCGTCTGAGACATACATTGTTAGTTTCGAGTTACTTCAGGTACTCTGCCTACTATGATCATTTCTCATTCCCCGGAGAATTTTCAAAGGGAAGAATTGGGCTACTTTAGTAGTTGACAGGGGCTTTGCCTAATTAATCTGTTTTCACTAGGATATTTATTATATTGTAAATTTTACTATATTTATGGATTTACTATATTTATGAATTTACTATATTTATGGATTTACTATATTTATGAATTTACTATATTTATGGATTTACTATACTTATGGATTTACTATATTTATGGATTTACTATATTTATGGATTTACTATACTTATGAATTTACTATATTTATGGATTTACTATATTTATGGATTTACCATATATATTATTCCTGATTCATAATAATCATGTATCTTATAGTCCTAGTGTCATTAGCATCACTTATAATTATATGGACATTATGATGCACCTAGACATTTCAATCATGCCGATTGTGACACTTTTGCTTCATTCAAGAGCATTCATTGTCGTTTTTAAGAAAGTCACAATGGTAATGTCGTTGCTTGACTATTTTAAACCTTGTATTTTTGTATAAATGGTCTTCTCGATTAAGCTCCACCATAAGACATTTAGTAGTTCCTTCTCAATTATTATTGATCTCTTCTCACATTAAGACATTGAGCAAATGGCAATATAAACTTCAGATATATTGATTGTATTGTCTTAACCGTTGTGAGTTTGTATCTGTATTACACTCGGTATACTAATTTAGTCAGTATAGCCAGTGTAGTCCCTAGACATAGACAGACAGAAAGACAGACAGACAGACAGACAGACAGACAGACAGACAGACAGACAGTCAGTCAGTCAGACAGACAACTGAAGGTCATACTTAGTCTAAAAAAGACATATATTTAGTTAGTAGAGTTAGTATGTTCATTGTATTTAATCAAAACACTATAGACATACTTAGTATGCGTATTCAGCAACTATGCGCGGGAATTTTTGTTCACTTAAAAATTCATGCTGACATACTCAAATTAGAATGTATTTTGAATGTTAATACATTATCATTGATAAGAAGTATTTCGGAGAGCTTAGAGTAAAAATCTAAGAATCTAGCTAAATCTTACTCCTTCTTGAAGCAGGTAATGGTCCTAACCAATTTTGTAGTAAGTACCTGAAGTATGAGGATTCTGCTGATTAGTATGGAAATACTTTCTTTATGGAATAAACGGATGTCCTTATGAGAAAGCACGAATGGTCATTATTTATCAGGTCCTTAATTCGGTATTGTGTGGATTAGGATAGAATTGGTAATTGTTACCAAAATAATTATTTGATCGATGATGTAAGATCCCTGGGTAAAATACTAAGAGATATATTGCGTCTACCAATATACTTTCGAGTCTATCAGTATTGAGTTGAGCTGGAATTGAAAACACAAAATCTTTTAGTTTTGACAATATCCTTAGTTTATGTCTAATACTGCACTTCATAGTAGTATCTCTGTCAAATCGTATGGTGGCTTTATCAGCAGACTGAACTGGGTCTATCACAGTCTATTACTCGTATCGATCATAGTCTAATTAAAGTAAGTAGTAATTCATGGGATACTCACTGTACAATGTTCATTCGCCAACCATTCCTCGAGCCACAACTAATAGACATATCTAAGGCATGTTGTGATTGTTAGATTTCGACGGTAACCCTTTCAGTCTAGAATAAAAAGAGAGTTTTAGTCCTAGTTAATCATGATGTGTATTGAAGTAGAATAGTCAAGGAGGACCCTCATAATTTTAGGGGGGAATCTCGCTCTTATATACACTGGGTGGCTGCAATTCTGCACCAACCTGAAACATGGGTAGAATGCAGGTGCTGCGCGACACGACACCTTGCATCTAGTGGAAGCCGTTCCTAATAGATATGCTGTAAAACTAGGTGCGTAAGCAGCAACTACGCATGTTTCATCTTGCACACAGGCTTGTTGTTTTGTAACATGCATTATCCCCTCTTTATTTTCCTATTTTAGTCATCCGATCCCCTCAGTTGTTGTTTGGCTGTCAATTCTGATTGGAATTTGCACGACCCTATTGTCTATTTAATGCGCGAAAGATCCTCATCTTGTTTCTTTACGGACCATAAGTATTCTACTTCTTCTCATACCAAATATACTGAATATATTGTATACTGGATATAATGGTACCGTGATGCTTCGGGGACTACCACAAGCGAACTCCACAGAGGCGCTCTATGACAAAGTCAACGCTTTTTTCCGTTTCAAAATGTTCCCTATGAAGGGTGGATCATTGATGAGAATTCACCTACGGACGATGTGAAATTAAATCTTTTCTATATCAATTACCAGGTTCTGTTTTACTCTTTATCGAACAAACCATATTTGTTTGCCCCTTTTAAGTTGAATCAGGCTCAGCTTTTCCCCGAGTGGTACCTTGGGTTCAGAAACGAGTTTGTTCGGCTTGGCCCTGTGTTTCAGGACTTCCTTATTTTCTACGACATGGCGTTTAGCCAGCGTGTTCGCCGTCAATTTCAGGAAAAAGATGCTGAATCTCTTATTCGAATGGTCGAGTACCATTTCCACAATTGCATTAGTGAAAGCCTTGGACAGGGGATGCTTGCCAAGCTTCCTCCTTTCATTTCACGCGAGTCTATTGAAACTCAATTTATTGATACTTTGACAAGAAGCGTTGAGCCCTTCGCTTGGTATGAGCGTGAATGCAAATTGAAACTCCAAGCCATGTGTCAACATGATTGTGAACCGTTACTTCGTTTTTACGATGCTCATAACTTCCACCCTCGCGTAACTCATTTGGGCGCTGTTACTCCATTGATGACCTCTCTTTCTTTGGCTCGGCATCAGCTTTTCTTTAGAGATAACTTTCTTAAAAAGCTTCCCGAGGAGGTGTCCGATTGGTCTTATAGCTGTATGTGGGAGTCTTTACAGGGTTTTATCACTTTGCTTAGAGAATGCAAGATTCTCTCTAAGAATAATGCTCCTTCTTATCTTGCCCTTCCCGGATTATGTCGAAGAAATAAAAAAAGGAAGGTCGTGGGGCAAATAACGAGAAATCTATTGGAAAGAAAGATAAAACTTTGCATGAACTGGAGCACATAATTCAATGGACCCCAGAGTTATCCTATCATGGTGCAGGTATAGGGATAATTTCCCTCACATACAATACTGAATCTAAACTATACTGAGAACTCCCTGAACTTTCGGTGCTTAGACTGGGTTGAGTTCATATTCTCATATAAGAGCGACATTGTCCCTTCTTATATATCCTGTTTCTGTCCGTCGTCAATTCACTTGAATAAGAACAATTCCAGAGCTCGAAATTCAGACGAGAGTTAGACGAAGCTTGGTCTTTGTCCTCTGTGAAACAAAGAAGATGAAGCAAACACTAATGACTGGTTTATCTGTCTGGCTTATATGCAGTCAATGAATGTACTGTGAACCTGGAGATGTACTGGTTCCTGTTCAACGAGCAGTAAAAGAGGCTGACTACACTGGCTATAGTGGTGCATATAATGGATGCAATGGCCATGGTTGAGGTGCCGTGCATGTACTTGCATACATCACCCAAGCGCCTTGTTTCAAGTTTGTAACATGGTGGCGGGTTCACTATATAAGGTGCGCCTCCTGCCCCAAGAAATCATGGGTATTTTCCTGGCTGTCTGAAGTGAGAACCTTTGCATTGAACTAGGCAATTGATCAATTATTTTTGCGAAATCCACATCCAGGAGCATTGCACAAAATCCACTAGCAAATTACCATTGCTAAAATTGATAAAGGAGACGATTCAAAAAAAATTGACTTCAGTTAATTACACTTGCAACTAATCCATTTGGAAGAAAATAGTTGAAAATTGGTTGGAAATTCACTTGGAGAAATTACCTAGAAATTAGTTGAAATCTCCCTTAAATCCATGGTTCCAAATTTGCCAGGAAAGTGCAGAGTTCTTAATTAAGATTTGAGAGTGTTTTGCTATAAGAGGAAAGAGATTACAAGATAATTACTCTAGGAGAAACATTCAATTTGGGAGACAAGAAGTATTTTAGGTTTACCTAGGGAGAAAAATTTACCTTAAAGAACTAGAGATTTTGGCTAAAGAAATAGGGAAAGAGAGTAAACGTTTTTCTGGGAGAAAATAGAGTTATTCTAAGAAATACAGAAGTACTTGGGGGGATTAAAAGCATAGTCTAGGTGAAATCAATACTCTCCGAGATAGGTGATTGGTTCAGGGAGACAATTTTCCAAGATAAATACGAAATAAAGGTCTATTGCAAGAATCATCCCTTGACCAGCTTCAAATAAACTTGGTTCGAAGAGTTTTGAAGGGGCTTTAGAAGTATCAGACAATGAGGACCCGTCATTTGGCCCTCACGTCGCTTTTGGCCCCAATTGCCTGGGCAAGCCCCAACTTTCCTATGGCTTTCTTCGTGGATGTTGGGTACACCATCAAGCCACTCTCGGACGCTCTTTATGACATCGACGACGATGTAAGTTCTCTCTGCTATGGGATGCTGGAAGAGGTGCCCATTGTCTTCTCGTTAAAAAACGGTTATGCAGTCACTGAAGATACATACACCCCAGGCTACTTGACGATACACAATGGGGTGCTTGGGTTTGGGCGCCACGTGACCAAGACTCCTTTGGATTTTGACCGCAAGATGAAGGTTTCAAATGGCCCTTTTCAGTCGTGCAGTCTCCTCAGCAGCGATGTGCGATATATTTACCATACCCCGCCGAAGTTTCCCCATATTGAGTGTTTCGAAGTGAACATCTACCTTTGGCCATACGGCCGAAAGCCTGGGGCCATCAAACCTGTGCCATGGTTCAAGAAAATTAAGAAACATAGTTGAGGGAGTTAAACGACATTACTAAGCATCAAGCATTGCAGATGACATAAAGGTGATTATGAGGGGGAATCATAGAGGGAAGTATATGAAAGACGTTTCTGAAGGACGTTTCTGAAGGACATTTATGAAAAGACATTTATGAAAAGACATCTATGACAAGGAATTAGTGAGGAATTATGAGGAATCACAGAAAAATTATATGAAGAACATTAGAACGAGAGTTCATTCATAAAAAGAAAGTTGAAAAGCCATTTTACCTCTGCTCAAAAGGTTCTATGTATGGGAGGGATATGGTCTTGGTCTAGTCACAGTAGTTACCAATTTATGCAGCATGGTGGAGTAATACTCAGCGTGGATATAGTGTATGATGGCATTATAGTGGTGACTATATAGTAGCACAGTATATAGTACAATAGTCACTAATCACTAATCTTAATGGAGCTGAGTACAATGATGTATGAGGTAGTAGTAGAAGTGAACTTCAAAGGGAAAAGATTATCTGACATACACTGACTGTCTTCTTCTTCTGTCATTCCTCTATGTATATGGTATATTGTGTATGTATGGTATGGTATGGTATGGTATGGTATGGTATATGGTGTTAGATTCGTATTGCTACGTCAGGTACTCTGTTTACTATACTCATTCTCCGGTGGTTCTCCAGAGTCAAGAATCAGGCGACTTAAGTAGTTCACATGATATAGACTTACGAGTGTGGTATCTGATATGGTATATGGTATATAATAGTTGTTATACGATATATGGTATATAGGAGCTGTTATAGGTGTATGGTATATAGTACATGTTATATAATAAATGGTATGTTCTTTCAGTACGTGTAGTACGTAATCGTTAGAATATTCATTGATGATTCCTAAGAGAGGAATGTGAGTGGCTTATATAATTTTGAAGATAAGTCATGACAACGAAAAACTCTTTACCATGAGAATAACGTTGTTCTAGCTCATTATATTCCACCCTGGTATCTCGTACAATGGTGCTCAAAGGGATGGTGATCAAAGGGATGGTGATCAAAGGGATACTGAATAAGGGATGGTGATCAAAGGGATACTGAATAAGGGATACTGAATAAGGGATACTGAATAAAGGGATGGCGTATATGGATTGGCCATGGTTAGGATTAGGTAGCGTAGATTCATGATACCTCAATAGGTAGAGCACTATATGTGGTGAATCTAACATATGGTATATGGTATATGGTATATGGTATATGGTATATGGTATATGGTATATGGTATATGGTGGTATAAGCTGTTATATGGAATATCGTAGTATCCATTGATTATGAGTGTGATTATATGGTTTGGTATATGTACTTGGTATATTTCCTGTCTCTCTCTGTCTCTCTCTGTCTCTCTACTTATACCCACCATTGTATCCATATTATGTATACAATATGTTAGCTTTTAAGTTTGTCTTCTAATTTGATTCTATAGAAAGGTATATAGGAACTACTCCAGAACAGTACTATTCCGTTTAAAGACTACTCTCAAAGAAGGACTACTCCCAAAGAATAGTTTAGTAGTGGTAGTAGTAGTGGTAGAAATATTATTAGTATTATAGTCTGTAATATTGTAGTACTAAAGAAAGTAGTAGAAGATGGTACTACAGCGTAGGAAAAAAGTATGGTGTAGTAGTATAGAGGTAGTAGTAGTATAGTACTACACTTGCCTAGAACCATCATAGGATATATAATTCCTGAGGGTTCTCTACTACTATATACGTCTACTGTGCCATACTCATAGCTGCTGATTACACTCATTACATCTACTACTGTTTGCTCGAAACATCTCTTCCATTATCTATACAGTTTTTGTATACGTGCAATACTATTTACATCTTCGAGTTCGCAGGCTATTCCAACTGGACACCTGAGTTACACAGCCATCGTCAATCTAACTATTCCAACTGGACATCTGAGTCACACAGCCACCGTCAATCTAACTATTCCAACCAGTCACTTCATACCACTCTTCACACCAGTACATAATCAGTCTTCGTAGTCTTTATAGCAGTCTACCACTCTTGAGACCAGTAGATCACCAATCCGTCCATTATCGTCATATAACTTTCACTTTTAAATCTTTCTCAAACTCTCACCACTAGTTAAACCAGCTAAACACCTAAACACCTAAACAAACATCACCTAATTGACCTTTAACTCACTGATGGTCAAATGGGTTTGGAAAGGCTCCACCTCCACGGTCTTGAGCCGCCTGCACCGCTGTCTTTTTTTGTACACGTGGTACTTGGGCTCCCGAGTAATCTCTGTCAATGTGGCAGTCAATGAGAACGCCAGGGGCGAGATCCCCTTGGAGTCTGTGAAGGTGAAGTTACGAGAGCCAAGCGTGGTGACATTGTCCAATTTCAAAACATCGCCCACATTCATATTGCGGATTTTGTAGGGCAAAATCAACCGGTCGCCCTTGGTCACCAAATAGGGGATATTGTGGATCTTGCAGATGGCGTATAAGTCGTTGCTGGCGTTGGAGTCGAACTTGAGGGCCTTGAGGTCGGCTAGGGAGGCGGATTGGGAAGTTTTGGGGATGTTTTGGGTGGCAATGGATGCAGGAGTACGTAAAAGGGGACTACTGACCCGGGCACATGCTGAAAACGAGCGTACGCCCTGGAGGCTGTTCTTGAAGAGGTGTTGAAACATGGGGAGTAGAGCGAAGGAAATTTGCGTAGAAATGAATCGCGTGGCACGTGAAAAGAGTCACGTGAGAATCGAGTGAATGTCACGTGTAATGAATCATGTGACTATTTTAATGTGAATGTCACGTGCATTTGAATCACATGACAATTTGCTAAAGAATCACGTGATGACTTACCAAAAATGTATACCCTCGGGCTTTTACCCTGGAAGAATCCAGATTACTTCCTACTAATTGGATCTGGTCCCGATCTGCATCGAAGCAGAAAAGCTTGTCTATTGTACTGTATGCGAATACGCAGAATGGTCGAAGCAGGTACCCGACCCTGCAGCACAAGACAATGCAACAATGGGGAATGAAATACATCTGAAACACCAATGAAACACCAATGAAACATGCATCAAACACCACCTCCAAATCCAACCTCCAAATCCAACCAATTACTGCCCTCCATCTTCCTCACGGCACGTGCTATCCCTCCACAGGCCCAGATCCATGGCGCACCGTGGTCGTGCTGCGAGCGCGAGGAGAAAAAAAGCGAACGAAAATCAACAAATTCTACACCACTATCCTAAGCCCTCTCTCGTTTTCCGGACCTTACACCCCCACGCCCGGATTTGATATCCCCCTTAATCTGGTGTTCCGAATTAGCCCGCGGCACGACCCCCCGCTGAGTCTTTCTACGGCGATATAAAAAGCAACACCTGTCTTTTAGCGGTTGTTACAGTGAGCCAGAAGCTTGAACCAGTCACACGACACGAGCCTTGAGAACGAACCAATCAGAGCCGTGCTTTCGCCCCCCAGATTAGATCCCTGGTCTAGACTCCTTGTATTCGACTAGAGTCACAAACCCCCTTGTTTCTCGTTTCGTGTGTGTTTTACATCTGGAGGCATATACCCAGAGGTACTGGTTTTACAGAGGTGAGATCTAAAAGGAGGATTAATAATCACCCAAGCAAGAACAGATCTAGACCCTGGCCGAAAAATATTAGGGCCAAGAGTTTCAAATAATAGATAGGTCCTACCAAGACATCATCTACAGACTGTGAAATAGTACACCTGTCTACATCTGTCTATATTTGTCACGTCTACAAGCGAATTCCCCCCTGATACATTTGATACATTACATCCCCGCATAATCCATCCCTTGCCATGTCTGGGTCATTTTGGAAACTAAGTAACGGCTTCACCTCGCTCTCCAACGTGCTGACGATCTTAGACGATTACAATGCAGGCAAAAACGAAGCCAAGACCAATGCTGCAGAAACGCTAGTCAAGTTGTTTGACGAGAGCGATCTTTTGCAGGAGTTGATGTCAAACAATTCATCCCTCTTGGAGTTTCTACGCGACGATCATGTGATTGGGCTCTTGGTGGATCTCTTGATCCTGGAGAGCTTGACGGGAGACGAGCTTGAGCTCTCGCTTAAGAACTTGAGCTTGGACCTGGAGTCCCGGGAATCCAGTGCTGAGCAAAAGAAGAGCTCTTCAAAGGAACCTTCGGATACTGCGTCTGATACGTCGGATGCTTCCGAGGAGAAGCTCGATGCCAATGAAAACGAAGAACAGGATGAGACCTTCGACGAGAAAAGAACCCGCTATGCCACTTTGGCCGCAGAGATTTTATCTGCAGACGTATGGTCTTTGACTGATACAGTGATGGAGTCCACGGAGAACTTGAATAAGTTGTGGTCAATTCTCGACTTCCTGCCGCCTCTTTCCATCAATCTCGCCACCTACTTTATGAAGATCATGGAGCATTTGTTGGACATGAAGTGTGAGGAGATGGTCACTTATCTTATTGATAATCAGCCTAATCTTGTGCACAAGTTCATCAAGCACTTGTCCAACCCGCCTTTGATGGACTTTTTATTGAAGTTGATCTCTACCGATAAACCTGACAACTCCACGGGGATCATTGATTTCTTGCAAGAACAGCATTTGATCAAGAAACTAGTGAATGCCCTAGCAACAGACGAGAAGCGGGAAGAGAAGGAAGAAAAGGAAGAAAAGGAAGAGGCTGAAACAAAGGAAGAGGCTGAAGAATCTGAAAAGAAAGAAGAAGCTGAAGAAGCTGAAACAAAGGAGGATGCTGAGAATGAAAGTGCTAAAGCTGCAGAGGATGAAAAATCAGAAGAAATGGGTGATGCTGAAGATGCTGAAGGTGAAGAAAAGGCTGGAGATGTTGAATCACCACAAGACCCTAGTGCCTCTGAATTGAGCTCCGCCGATATGGAGTTGGCCCGCCAATCATCCGCTGCAGACTTCCTAAAGGCCCTCATCACCATCTCTGCAAATTCCACCACCGACAACTCCACCATCGGCCCTAACGAGTTGACGCGTGAGCTCGTGTCCTACGAGATCATGTCGGAGCTCTGTGACATCATGTTGAAAGGAGGCTATGCATTGGGCAACGGAGTGGGCATAATAATCGAGATTATCCGAAAAAACAACTCGGACTACGACATTCTTCCCGTGCTCTACATCACGCTCGAGAGCCACTTGCCCACGGGGCGTGATGCTATTTATTTGGGCCACTTGGTCAAGGTGTTTGGCGGTCGTATCAGCGACTTCAACAAGTTCCTCATCCAGACAGACTCCAACACCAAGCTCAAAACCACTTTTGGAGAAATAGAGCCTTTGGGTTTTGAGAGGTTTAAGATCTGTGAGTTGATAGCTGAGCTTCTACACTGCTCTAACATGGCGTTGTTGAACGACAACAAAGGCTTTGATGTGGTGAGAGTCCGTGACGAGTTGCGCAAGAAAATGAAGGAGTTTGATCCTGTTGGGTTCAAGTATAATGAGATCATCGAGATGCCGCAAGAGGACTTGGCTCCTAGCTTTACAGCAGAGAAAGAAATCGCCGAGAAGTATGAGCACGAAACAAAGAAATTACGTGAAAAGGCAAAGGAGAACCATAAGGAGACGGAGGACGACTACAACGATACCGTGGACCTGTTCAACGCCAACATGCAGGAAGGCGGAAATCGAAGCGATGCAGAAGTGGATCTAGATGAGGAGGAAGAGGTACATGCTAATGCCAACCTAACGGAGGAGCAGATGCGCCAAAACCCGGTGGTAGGAGATTACCTCAAGATCCAGCTCTTCGATACGCAGATTATCTCCAACATCCTCTCGATGTTCTTCAAGTTCCCCTGGAACAACTTCTTGCACAATGTTGTTTTTGATATCGTGCAGCAGGTGTTGAACGGTTCCATGGACATTGGCTTCAACAAGTTCTTGGCCATTGATATCTTCCACTCGGGAAACATCACCATTTGCATTACCGAGGGCCAAAGACTCTGCAATGAGTACGAGGAGTCTCACGGTGGACTCAGGCTCGGATATATGGGCCATCTCACATTGATTGCGGAGGAGGTGGTCAAGTTCATCCAGCTCTATCCTGTGGGCACCGTGAGCGGGCTCATCAACGAGAAAATCGAGGACGAGTTGTGGAGTGACTACGTGAGCCGAGTACTCTACGATACACGGAAGAAGTACAATGCTATCTTGGGAGGCAGCGATGTGGACGACGAAGAAGGCTCCAATACGTTTGACGAGAGTGCAGGGGAAATAATCGAGGAGGGAGACCTAAATTCTGACTTGAATCTTGACCCCACCATCGACCACGACTTGATTGGAAACGCATACGAAGACCATGGCAAGGAGGAGGAGTACACGGAGGATGTGGACGAAGAGAAGCCGAAAGCAGGCAGTATCCGATTTTCCAGCGACGAGTCAGAATCCGAGTCCGAAGACGACGACGATCATTTCGCCAGCTACATGTCGCTGCAGTTGAACAACTCCGGATCCAGCGGGTTCATGGCTTCGCTCAACAACAAGGCCAAGGAGTTCACGGAAGGCGAGTCGGACAAAACAAAGAACTACATGCCCTTTGAAGATGACGACGACGACGATGACGATTACATCGACCCCAACGACGATGGCATGTCGTACAAAAAAGCCCATCCGTTGTACGACTCGCGAGGCATGCTTGTCAGTGAACAGCTCCAGGCAGACAAGACCAGTCTGAGCGACAACACGTCCAGCAGCTCTGACAGCGACGACGACGACCTTCGCGACGACGACCTTGTGGAGGAGCAGAGTAACAAGCTCACGCGTGCAGCCAGCAAGGGCTAACCATGACTTGATGACGATACGATCTCATGATTATGACGGCACGCCGCCCGCGTGTCACTACATAGAGGACAGAATAGACTAGAGATATTACATGACTAGACTGGAGACTGTATGTAGGTTATAGAGTAGATACTATGCACTACTACTCAAAGTAAGGAGTTGAATGATAAAAGTGTAGAAACTTTGGCATATTAACCAAAACCAGTAATTAGCTTAATTGGCTCAAGTCGACATTATAGCCATGGGAATTCTTATCTCATTGCAGTCTCTGAGGATATGGTAGTATGGTGTAGTCCAGACTTAGTGTAGTCCAGGGTAAGTATAGTATACTCAATAGGCTCAAAGAGCACTGTAGCAGACTATAGAGATGATTCATACCTCTGAATGGCTATTCAGACTTTATGACTGATTTCCACTGGTCCGATTTTCTTTGAATTACCATCTCCGGCTCCTAAAGATGGTTCCTGAAGTGAGCTGTGAAATTAGTCTTCTTAGTCTTCTTGGGCTTCTTGGGCTTCTTAGCCTTTTCAGATTTTCACTCTTCAGGCATTCTTGAGCTTTTCGTTTAGGTTTTGCTTTCTGACTGACCCTAGATCATCTCTCCTGACCAAAGTAATCACTGATCTTGCTGTTCTTTTTGTCACTTTTGGCCCAATTCTTCAAGGAAATTTAGTAAGCTTCAGGTTCAACCAATAACTTAAGTGAAGAGTCACTCTTAAGCATTGCTGATTGCTGGCTTCTTCATAAGTCTTTTTGGTCTTGATCATGACTCGCCGAGTTTTAAGAAGATCTCAAACTATTATGTATCGTGAGCTCTAAAAACTGTATCGTGAGCTCTGAAACTGTATCGTGAGCTCTGAAAAGGTGAGAAGAGTATGCAGCAACATTAATTCATGAGTACCCATTCCATGGTCACTGGTCACGTGGCTGCAGTCTTTTGAAGAGGAGAAATAGAGTGTTCCAGTTTTCTGCCCTCACGTTCCAAAGGAGGTACATGGGCCACAGCATTGGTCACATCATTATCCAGGTCCACAGTGGTAGCCTTATGAGGAACACCCCCAATCAAGCCCTTACTCATTGCAAAGCCAGACGACCGTTCCGGCATGTCTGCATCGTAGAACTCATCCTCTATGGGGTGCATCAACACAGTATTGTTTTTGGTGATGGAAATCACCGTATTGGACGGCACACATGTCCAATCCCCCCGTTCAAACGTCAAGGGTTCGCTGGCCACGAAGATCACATCCTGAGACCTATTGAGCCGCTCCATCTTGAATAAATTGGGCTCGTACTCGAGAAACCTCAGACCCGTGGAGAAATGTAAACTGGCCGCTTCATCTGTTTTGGAAGTGATGTACCGTGAAACCACCACCAGCTCACCATCGGTCACAGCAAAGTTAAGAAGCGACGGTTCGGTTGTCTCCTGGAGTTGCCAATTCTTGATGAGTTCCGTGATGGTTAGAAGCGCGGTCCGCAATACGGTATGGTTGAACTTGGTATTGGTATCCTCCGGGTCGTAGCCCATTTTAAGAAGGGTATCAAGGAACAACGCACAACAACACTCGCTATCGGTAGAGCCCTGAATAAACAAAAAGAACTTATCGTGTAAATGGTCAATGATCTTCCGTTTGATTTTGGCAAAAGACGATATCCCTCCATTGTGCATAAAGAGAATCTTCCCATACTGAAATGGGTGGCAATTCGTCTCCGCCAATATACCTTGAGTAGATGCCCTGACATGGGCAAACACCAATGACGACTGTGTACAGTTAGACAAGGAGTTAAGGTTGACGTTGTTCCACGCAGGTGTAATGGCCTTGAATACACAAGGCTCGTTCTGGTCACCATAGTAACCCACACCAAAGCCATCTCCGTTAATGGGGTTGCGCATATCGAGCCGGAGCCGCGAATCGAAGCTTTGGTTGATTATGGAGTGAGCGGGGCGCGTGAGGAGATCCAGGAGCATCATGGGTTCGTGTCCTTTATAGATCATGAACCGACACATATTAATAGAGGTTGTAAATTATGTGTTTCTGAATGTGGTGTTTTCTGGTGTTTCAAAATTGTTTTAGATTGTATTTAATGTGTTTCAGGTATGTTTCAGGTATGTATATGGTGTGTTTCAGATTATTTCAGGTATATGTCAACTAGTGTTTGTTTGGTGTGTCTGATTGATTAGTGAAGGGTTACTGTGGGTTGTAGTTGGTGGTGGTGATTTGAGGTGCGGGAGTGAGGTACGGTGAGTGAGGTGTAAATGTGGAGATCGGAGATCGCACGTGACACGATCTACCTCTCTCCCCCTTTCCATTTCGAAATACACCAAAAAATATTAAGTAGAGGAGTAGCCCAACTACACCCCTGAACTTACCACCGTGAATTTACCGCCATGAACTTACCACCGTGAATTTACCACCGTGAATTTACCACCATGAATTTACCACCGTGAATTTACCACCATGAATTTACCACCAGGAATTTACCACCAGGAATTTACCACCAGGAATTTACCACCATGAATTTATCACCATTAAATACACCCTATGTGTTCAGTGACGATGTGCTCTGAGGCGATGCCAAAGTACGCAGTTCAGGTTGCCTTGGAGTGAGAAACCGCACACCAAGACTTTGATGCGACCCACCCAACTGAACTTCTACATGCATATAGTACTCTTTGGCAATATGTGTTTTAGGCAAGACCCACCACCATCTTTTCTCGAATAGGACTTGACTTTAAATTTTCAGGGTTTACCTAGACTATAGAAATTTATGACTCTGGAACGATTAGAATTGAACATTTACTGACTGTACTGACTGTACTGACTGTACTGACTGTACTGACTGTACTGGCTATCCTGTACTTACTATACTGACTATACTGACTGTACTGTACTGACTGTATACTCACTTACACTTACTCACTTACTCAGTCATCATTAGGTAATATGATGACGTGGTATTAATAAGGCAGTAGTAGTATTAGTATATGGTACTAATAGCTGCTACTAATAGCTGCTACTAATAGCTGGTAGTGTGGTGGCTCGGGCGCGATAAGCCTGGCTGCGACTATACAGTGTTTTTCAAAATTATTCAAACCAGGGTGACAAAATGTTTCAAACTAGCGCGAAAAAATGTTTCGAGCCACTCTAGAAAAATTAAACAAACCAATAATTCAAAAAGTTTCGTACACCCCTAACCAGATGTTATATACAGGATACCAAGGAACCCAGTCCAGTTCAGTTCAGTTCCGTCCGTTTTGACCCTTGATTGGTACTGCAAGACACTCAAATGTAGTACATATGAAGCAATCGTCCAGACCTAAGATTTTAGATTTCAGAATTTTGAATTCTAATGAAAGTTGGTATGAAACATTATTCCATTTGGTGTGAAAGACTATGCGAAGGGGTACGAAGCTTCTTGAATTATTGGTTTGTTTAATTTTGCTAGTGTGGTTTGAATAGTTTTGCCGGGTTGGTTTTTCAACCATTTTGTCGCGCTGGTTTGAATAGTTTTGAAAAACACTGTACTGACCACTTAAAAATATGTTTAATTTTTTTATTTTTTTTTTGATGATGAATTGATACAAGAATGGGAGGTACGGATTTGAATCAGCAGGAAATTAGGAGCTGGATTTTTGATGGCTGTTTTAAACTATAGTGGTTTGGTGTGTTGATGTAGGTCTCCATGTTCTCACCTTATGATTTACTTACATTCTCAGTGCCCAGACTAAATAACATATTAATGACAAAAAAAGAAAAAAAAAAAGACAGCACCCAAGAATTAAGCCTAATTATTATAATCCATATAACATGTATCTGTTGGTCCATAGAGTCAAAGGTTTCAATTTGAAGATTTCTGAGTTAGTGTTTGAAATATTTGGAAGTACTTCAGGTGCACCTAATCTGAGTGGCGCACGACCTTTAAAATTTAGGTGTATAAGTGGGTTTTTTGCACCCATTTTTCGACAAGTTGGTGAATACAGCAACAGTAAGAATTAGTCTTTATAAAGAGATATAATTTTTTTTAAACTGACCCATGGATATAGTAGATCCATATAATTGTTAATGATATACCATTTAGTCAGGAATAATAGTTGGTAATGAAAGTCAGAAAAGGAAGCAGTAATCAATAGTTGTAGTGGTTATTTTATTTAATGCCTTCAATACTATATTATTGTATTCAGGAAAAGCAGGATTTGTTTCAGGATTTGTTTCTTAGTCAAGAGTTCCCCCAAGTAAAGTGAAGACACTTTCTACATCAGTTGGTATAGTTTTCCTTATGGTAGTCATCCTATTGATATTATTACTTTAACTTTGGGATTAATCCTGGTGTCTGTACCGCTATTCAATAGTCCATAGTCAGTATCAATGGTCCGTAGTCAGTATCAATGGTCCGTAGTCAGTATCAATGGTCCGTAGTCAGTATCAATGGTCCGTAGTCAGTATTCAATAATAGTAGTTAGTATTTAATAATAGTAGTTAGTATTCAATAATAGTAGTAGTTATTACTGTTAGATCCAAGATGGGTGGAATACAACCCATATAAGGATTGAGCTCACGTGCCCAGTTAATCAGGAACCTATGCTACTATGCCCCTTCTCGGTTCATCGTTACTACACCCCTTCGGTTACCCTCTAGCAGATTACTTAATGGCGGCCGATTCGTCTTGCTGAGGTATCATCACCGAATATAGTTTCGATTAGGTAATAAACGTACTTACAAGAATCTAACAATTACTAGAATTCAATAGTAGTAGCACTAGTTAGTGGTCAGTAGTCAGTAGTCAGTCAGTCAGTCAGTAGCTATAGTAATCAATAGTAATGGTAGTCCGAGCTGGAAGTAGGCAGTAATAGTTGATTTCAATAGTAGTCAGTATTCAGTCAGTCAGTCAGTCAGTCAGTAGCTATAGTAATCAATAGTAGTGTAGTAGTGTAGTAGTAATGGGATTCAGAAAAAGTAGTGGTCAATGATAAAATAATCAGTACTATTACATTATTATTGCTACATCAGATACTCAGTTTAATATGTTCATTCGCCGAGGATAACTCAGATTCCTTCTGCTGTATTTGACATCGGCGTCGCCAAGTTAACTGGTTGTTTCTAGGTGCAAAGGCATTCCCTCCTGGCACCTCGTACAATGATGGTAGAGGTGTGGCACAATGGAATGGCTATTGTTAAGATTAGACAGCGTAAGCTCAAAATACCTAAATAGGTAAAGCACTACCTATGGTGGCTATAACCTGGAAGTAGTAGTAGTAGCAGTAGTAGTAGTAGTAGTAATAGTAGTAGTAGTAGTAGTAGGAGTAGTCAGTAGTAGGAGTAGTCAGTAATAGTAGTAGTAGTAGTAGTAGTAGTAGTAGTAGTAGTAGTAGTAGTAGTAGTAGTCACTAGTAGTAGTAGTAGTAGTCACTACTAGTAGTAGTAGTCACTACTAGTAGTAATAATTACTAGAATTCAGTAATAGCTGAACAGCATGGATCTTAGTGCTGTTCTCGTAAGACCACTACTACTCCTCACAGATAGTACCACTTACAACTATCCTGTTAGATTCTTGTTGTGACGGTAAGTACTAAGTTATCTTTATTCATTGATTATTCCTCTAGTTAGTGGTCAGTAGTTAGTCAGTAATTGTGGTAGTCAATATCAGGAGCCAGCAGTAATAGTAGTAGTAGTCATTCTCAGAAGTCAGTAATATCTAATAATCAATAGTAGCAGTAATGGTAGTACGAACTGGGTATTCAGAAATAGTAGTACTCAATGGTAGTCAGTCACTAGTAGTATTTAATAGTAGTAGTAGTATTTAATAGTAGTAGTAGTATTTAATAGTAGTAGTAGTATTTAATAGTAGTAGTAGTATTTAATAGTAGTAGTAGTAATGGAATTCAGAAATAGTAGTACTCAATGGTAGTAGTAGTAGTAGTACTTAATAGTAGTAGTAGTAGTAATATTAAAGAGTATAATGATTCAGCGGCAACACGTGGAAGCCGGGTTTTTGCCCGCAATATCCAACATGTTTAGTAGTATGGTCGTTCCATACACTACACTCTACTCTACTTCTACTATGAAAGTATGATACTATATTATGGGCTGCACTTTACCAGGTAGTCAGTCAGTCAGTCAGTCAGTCAGCCAATATTAGTAGTAGTAGTAGTCGTCATTATTAATAGTCAGTAATAGCTATAATAATCAATAGTAGTAATAGCTATAGTATTCAATAGTAGTAATAGCTATAGTATTCAATAGTAGTAATAGCTATAGTATTCAATAGTAGTAATAGCTATAGTATTCAATAGTAGTAATAGCTATAGTATTCAATAGTAGTAATAGCTATAGTATTCAATAGTAGTAATAGCTATAGTATTCAATAGTAGTAATAGCTATAGTATTCAATAGTAGTAATAGCTATAGTATTCAATAGTAGTAATAGCTATAGTATTCAATAGTAGTAATAGCTATAGTATTCAATAGTAGTAATAGCTATAGTATTCAATAGTAGTAATAGCTATAGTATTCAATAGTAGTAATAGCTATAGTATTCAATAGTAGTAATAGCTATAGTATTCAATAGTAGTAATAGCTATAGTATTCAATAGTAGTAATAGCTATAGTATTCAATAGTAGTAATAGCTATAGTATTCAATAGTAGTAATAGCTATAGTATTCAATAGTAGTAATAGCTATAGTATTCAATAGTAGTAATAGCTATAGTATTCAATAGTAGTAATAGCTATAGTATTCAATAGTAGTAATAGCTATAGTATTCAATAGTAGTAATAGCTATAGTATTCAATAGTAGTAATAGTCAGAACTGGAAGTAGTCAGTAATGGTAGTAGCTATCATTCGGGTAAAGTCAGGTACTCTGTTCACTACTTCATTTGCCTATAGGGTATTAGACGTATAGTAAGAATCTAACAGTAGTCAGTCAGTAGTCAGTCAGTAGTCAGTCAGTAGTCAGTCAGTAGTCAGTCAGTAGTCATAGTAGTAGTCAGTAGTCATAGTAGTAGTCATAGTAGTTGTCATAGTAGTTGTCATAGTAGTCATAGTAGTCATAGTAGTCATAGTAGTCATAGTAGTCATAGTAGTCATAGTAGTCATAGTAGCCATAGTAGTCATAGTAGCCATAGTAGTCATAGTAGCCATAGTAGTCATAGTAGTCATAGTAGTAGTAGTACTAAGAATAGGAGGGAGAACACAAGATGTCACTAGCTTATATATCGTCAGTTTATTAGTTGCTGAGGGTCCTTGTCTGACATAAAAGTGGGGTGTGTAGACGAAGTCGTATGAAGAATAATGTTTTTGTTAAAACCGTGGTTTATTCCTCAAGCTCTTCATCACGTATATATTGGTAACTACTATGAGTAGACCAATCACAACTGGTCATTAGTGCTTACTCCATTGCTGATCATTGAATACTGATCATTGAATACCTAATACTCATACTGACCATTCATTACCTAATACTCATACTGACCATTCATTACCTAGTCTTTCAGTAACTCTATATTTGGTCAAGTGGTCATTTTACTAGCCATTCACTTCATTAATTGGTTAACTAATTATATTACTTTTTGATCAGCTGACCGTACTATTACCTAATCATTCATTAATATCCCATTAACTGGAGTCTTTTTTTGCTGATCACATAACTACTTAATCATTTCAATAACTGATTATCTCATTTACTGCTCATTTCATTTATTGACTATTTTATTCAGTGAAATGATCCAATAGGAACACGAGAAAGCTGCTTCCTTGACTCACAATATCCAACATGTTCAAGTAGTCTGATCGTTCTATATACTACACTCTAATTTTACTTCTACTATGAAATTATGGTAATATATTATGGACTACTTTATTAGTCAGTTAGTCATTCATTCATTAATTCATTCAGTTAGTCAGTCAGTCAGTTAGTCAGTTAGTTATTCATTCAGTTAGTCAGTTAGTCAGTTAGTCAGTTAGTCAGTAGTCAGTAGTCAGTAGTCAGTAGTCAGTAGTCAGTAGTCAGTCAATCAGTCAATCAGTCAATCAGTAGTCAGTAGTCAGTAGTCAGTAGCTATAGTAATAAATAGTAGTGTAGTAGTAGTATTCATGGCCGGTTCAATATATTTCTACTAATTCTATACCAATGTACTAACTTTAAAGTACTATTTCTATAGGCCATTTCCATATACTTTGATACCAATGATCACTTCCCTAAGTCATTGACCAAGACCAAAACTTTATGGCCGGTACATGTCGTGCTAGGGCCAAGGTAGGTACTGACAACCAGTTGAGGTACTGACAACCAGTTGAAGCACTGACAACCAGTTGAAGCACTGACAACCAGTTGAAGCACTGACAACCAGTTGAGGCGCAAGTTTGTTTGTAGTTCTAGAGGAATCATCACTTTACAGTCCAGAGGATGTGGCAGTTCAGGAAAAAGAACAGACGTGCCATTCCATGACAAGGAGTCAGGAGTGACAAGGAGTCAGGAGTGACAAGTAGTCAGGAGTGACAAGGAGTCAGGAGTGACAAGTAGTCAGGAGCGACAACATCATCATCATGATATTCTTCACTTCTTCACCTCTTGCTGAATTCTTATTTTTCAAGATACTGACTCATTGATTTCCATTCCTCTCTCACTTCTTCATCTTCTTCACTTTCTTTCTATTCCTCTTTTCTTCACTCTTCACTCTTCACTCTTCACTTTCACTCTTCAACTTCATTAATATAGACTCAACAACTTCTTCCCTTCTGTTCTGGTCCCTTCTTCAAACTTCTCTGAACATCACATCACATCACATCACATCCTTCAGTATTTAGTCTCCTCTTCTCACTTCTTCACTTCTTCTCTTCTGTATTGTTCCTTTTATTTTCATCATCATCTTATTTCTCCTCTTCACTCTCTTGACTTACTCACTTCTTCTTCTTTAAACCCAAGTCTCTCTTTAAACCCAAGTCTCTCTTTGAACCCAAGTCTCTCTTTAAACCCAAGTCTCTTCATCCCCATTGACTACCTCTGACGCAGCTTTAGAAAGCCTGTTCATTACAGCCATACCGTCGCCGCACTCGGCCACACCCTCGACCAAAATGAGATCCACGCCCGCGGCATCCGCATCACGAAGATCTCGGAATAAGTTGCGCGCCACATCCAAAGCACTTCGTCCCATGTTTTTTTCCACCACTGGTTGGATTCCCAACTCATGTGGTTTCGCAAAATATTCACTGCGCAAGAGGGCCACTTTTTCCGTGCGCCCTGCCATATACTGAGATACGGCCTTGATACCATTTCCACATCCAATGAATAAAATCACCTTGGCCGTGGGAGAATAATGCCTGTACTTCATACCTGGCGTTCGGACTGGCTCCAGCTCGCCTGCAGTCTTTTTGGCCGTGATCACTCCTTGCCATTCGTCTCCTCCATATTTCTTGATATCCTCAAGACTAACTCCGCCGGGACGGAGAATCATGGGTGGAGTGCAGAGCCCATTAACCACCGTGGACTCCACGCCTACGGCACATGCGCCTCCATCTAGAATAAGCGGGATCTTGCCGTCGAGATCGTGCTTCACGTGACTGGCCAACGTTGGGCTGGGTCGCGTGGACGCATTGGCTGAAGGGGCTGCCAATGGTGTATCGCTCATGGCAATTAGGGCTCGACCCACTGGGTGTGCTGGTAAACGCACGCCCACGGTATCCTGGCCCGTGGTCACTAAACTCAGGATAGGACTTCCTTCTTCTATGGGCACCAAAATGGTCAATGGCCCAGGCCAAAAATGTTGTATTAGCTTGTGGTAAATAGGGGGGATACTATGCAGGTGGCTCAAGATGATCCGCTGGAGCTGTTCAACACTGGAGACGTGAACAATCAACGGGTTATCTGCTGGCCGGTTCTTAGCACTATAAATAGCTTTCACCGATTCGTCGTTGAGTGCTGATCCGCCTAGACCATACACGGTTTCGGTTGGAAAAGCTACCACGCAACCGGGGGTTCGGACACTTTCTGCTGCGTGCGTTAGGTGGTTCAAGGTGGTTTCATCGCTGATCATGACCTTATCTCCGGCAAAGTGGATTTTGGTTTGGTCCACGGGCAAAATGTGGGTGGTGGACATCTTGCTTAAGGTTCTGCGGAGATGTCTGAACATGCATTCTTTGAGAGCATTGATGGGCCTGAACATCGCGCCACATATGCAGGAAACAAACCTCTCCAACCTCTCCAACCACATTTTCATCTACCTAACCTTCTCTTCACAAAATTCTCTTCACAAAATTCTCTTCACAGAATTTCTCTTCCCAAAATTTCTCTTCACCGTCCTTTTTGCTCCTCATTTTGCTTACTCAAAAATCACATTCTCCGAAATGGTGGTCTTCTCATCATCGGTGAGTAACTCATAGTACGACTGAAAACCGCCCAAGTTCTTGGCGATACATTCCTTGAAGAACTGCACCACCATGACCTTGATACCTTCATCCGCAACCTGGTTACTTTCATCATCGTCAGAATCCACATAAGATTGCAATTTCTCAAATGTAGGAACGCCGATATCGCCCATTTCCTCCCATCCGTCGTCGTCCCCATCGTTGGCTTCAGAGGCTCCTGTGGCTGCTGTGGGTACTCCAACAAAGTATTCATCCGGGTCTGGTTGCTGGCACTGGAACTCTAACTCCGACACCAACAACTTCAAGATCTTGAGCGGCGCCTTGATCTTCGTAAAGTTCTGCGGCATGCCCTTAGTCATGGACCGTGTGACGATATGCTCCCCGGTATATGGAATAGGCTCTCCTTGCACTATAAGTTCCGAAACCCTAGGGTCTCCAATAGAGAAGATCTTGCCCAAGGCTAGAATGTTCTGCTTAATCTTCTCGAAACCACGCGTGACTTCAAAAGAACTGAACCAAATAGGCATCACCAACGTAAGTCCATCTTTAGGGCCCCTATCCGTGGTTAACTTCATGGAAGTAAGTGCATCCACCACTGTTTCTGGAGACGTATTGAGCACAAGCTTGCAGAACACCATTACGAGGTTCTCGATGGTGATCACTTCTTTGGCCACCACGAGTCTTCTCACAGTGGCTTGGAGGAGCTGATAGAAGAAATTCTGGTCGAGCACCGTTTGGAACTTCTCAAACAACGTGATCACAATCAACCCACAGTTCATGGCCGCACTATCGGAGAGTTCTGGGCTCAAAAACTTGGACGAAATACGCAAGAGGATGTCCAAGCCCTTTTCTTTGGTTTCCGGGTCACTGTAGTCGATGAACCACTTGGTACCGTTTTGCAAGAAGTTGTTGAACACCTCTCCGGCATTCTGCAAGATCTGGTCGTCGGATGTGGCCAAGATGAGGTTCTTCAACACGGGGAAAGCGTACAAGAACAATTGCTGGGGCAACGAGTCCTCATTGGATGGAGAAGGGGGTGCAGCACCAACCACAAGGCCCAATAACTCCAACGCCAAGAATAAAGCTGCTGAGTATTCCACCAGGTTACCCGAGACCGTGTTATTTTTGATCACATCAAGAAGATATGGCACACACTTGTCACAGATCAAAAGATACTGATCTGGCTGGATCTCCTCCAATAAAGTCTGCAAACATTCTGTTGAATCGATGGAGAGCTGCACATTAGAAGGGTCCTTAAACGAAATAAACATCACCATTTCCACCACAGTGTACTGGTTCTGGATCAAGGTATGGAGCAGCGCATTGCGGTCCATATCAATGGCAACGGATATAGCTTCAAGCAACACGGGGAGCGTATCTTCCTCACTAGAATCCATAAGCAGGCACGCCACCTCGATGAGCTTTCGTTGGGTTTCGGGGCCCAAGAGCTTCAAGTTGTAGGCAGGCACGTTTCGCCAGATGGTAGCAGTGACTAAAACAGTGGCCTTAATGAGCTCGTTCTCCTCGGTTTCAGGGAGTGCAAAAACATCGTCGATGGCATCTTTGAACTTGGAAACTCCAAAACTATTAACCAGCATCACCAGGCTGAATTTCTCCATGAACCGAGGCATGAGCATCATGACTCTAGCGTGGACCAAGGAGTTGGGGTAGTTCTGGCCCTTGAGGTCCGAAAGTTTGTTCAAAAACGAAACAGGCGTAAAATCTGGACCAGCAATGGGTGCCTCTTCATTCAGGCAAAGCCCTTCCACCACAAACAAGTAGGCCTCGGCCAAGCTCCACTCCAATTCTCCATAGGCCATATCCTTAACAGCACTGAACACAGAACACGCATCCTTGGCATTCAAATCTGCCAACAAGTCATGCACGGCTTCCCTTATGGTGGCAGTACCAGATAAACCCGTAGCTTCAGTCACGTAAGAGTTATAGTCGGCCACGAATTCTTCCACAGATTCACTAGGGTACACACAGCACATGACCAAGCTTGTTACCCAAGCACAAAAGACATCCCTCGGTAACACCTCACACACAGGCATGTGGTGTTGCAAGAGACTCAAGGTATCAAGTAAATCGGCCAAGTGCAAAGTGCCTTTGAGGTCGGTGTTGATATTGGAGCCCGACAAATTGGAGTCAGTGGCATTGGGATCAGTGGTGGTGGATTGGAAGAGATCTTGGGCCATGGCCGAGAGCAAGTCCAGTTTCACGGAGTTCAGCACGTGTTTGGAGAAATTGCTAAGCACCTGGGAAAATACCCGGTACACATAGGCCTTAAGGCCTAGTAGCAGCGGGTCCAGGCTAGAGGCCGAGTTCTGGAGGAGTTTAAGGAGAAGTTCGGACAAAAACACAATATGGCTAAGCACCGAGCTTCTCCTCTCCTCCAGCTCCAAGGCCTCAGCACTCAGCAAGGTGTTGAACACAGAAAGGTACAACTTCAAACCACTCACCTTGACATTAGCACTAACCTCCAGGCTAAGCATATGGGTCACATAAGTAATAAGCTGGTTGCCCACGCCGCCATCCCAGAACTGGTCCTCGCCAATCAAGTCATCAAATACATCGTTAAGCACAGTCAAGCTCCCCATGACAGATATATCATCCAGAAACTCCACCGCGCGATTGTACAAATCCGTCAACAACGAAGGCCACTCGTCCGGATAATCTACGGCCGCAATCTGCGCAATCACATAGGCTGCGGCGGCTCGGAGCTTGGACTCACTTGTGCGCGTGGCCACCAGGAGCAATTTTTCCCGCACCTGCTGCTTCAACTGTTGATTAAGGGGTGGACCCACAAACAGAGCAAATCCTAAGGACCAAAATTGCGGCACCATTCTTTTGAGGTGGAGCAAGCACGATTGCCGGATCTCCAACAGCATGGTTTCATCACCACACAATTCTATGAGCTGGTAACATACTTGCGAGGGGTCCCGGCGGCTGGCCTGGTTGAATTGCCACTCTGCTTCTTTGCGGATGTGGTTGTCTCCACTGTTTTGGTTGAGCACGCATTCAAGCAAACTAGACATAATTGAGGTGTGGGAGGTGATTGAGAAAGGTGATTAGGAGAAAGATTTTGTTGGTTGGTGTGTGGGTTTGATGTATTGATTTGGTTGGTGTACGGGCCTATGCTGGTTTCTTGATTTCTTGATTTCTTGTTGGTAGTGTCTTGATGGGCGAATGAAAAGAGTCGCTTGAAGAGCTTCGTGGTGTTGATGGTGGATTTTCACCGGGGCTGTAGAGTGCACATCGATGCGCGCTGCCGGTTGCAAAAAGACGCGTCACCGTCTCCAGCCATGCAGTACAGAGGGATAGGGACAGAAGGACAGAAGGACAGAAGAACAGAAGGACAGAAGGACAGAAGGACAGAAGAACAGAAGGACAGAAGAACAGAAGGACAGAAGAACAGAAGGACAGAAGAACAGAAGGACAGAAAGACCGAAGGACAGAGATGGACAGAAATGGACAGAAATGGACAGAAATGGACAAAAATGTATTATGGTTATTGGTGACTCATGGTGCATGGGATTATTAGCCATACTACATTGTTCTTGCCTTGGTCCTCACCTGTCACTTCTGGGTGCGCTCCGGTTACTTGTTTGGTCGCACTACCCTACACTGGCCCTTTGACTGTGACTATCGCACCCACCCACTCTACTTTCTACCGCACCCACTCTCTACTTGCTTCTACACCCATGCTCTACTTGCTCCCACTCAGTCTACTGGCTAAATCACAGAATCACTCTATTCTTCCTAGAACGATAATTCGGCTACACATGAAGGTAAAAAAAAAACAATAGGTAAGGGTATCCTGCATATACGACATGATGATAATCATCTTTAACAAGTGATATCTTTTTTCCTCAAAAAACAGGGAAATGTGATACCAGATAAATGGGACGAAAGGAGGAGAAAGCCAATTAGTTCCTTGATATCATCAATGGGACGAAAGCTACTGGTTTTCTTTGGCACATGTGGGCAACAACATACTCCTGAGATAAATCCGTACACCCGGAAGACTACTTAAAATGGTACTAACCAGTACTGGTTGAAAGGTCTATACTAACAATTACAGGTTTAAGTGATTTATTTTAATTGGAACTGACTGATTAGTGGTACCCTAGGAGTTGGCCATAGGATTCGATGGTCATAGGATTCGATGGTCATGGGATTCTGGGACCGTGTACCCAAATTCTCGTCTCTGGTCTTGCTATACTATTTGAAGAAGCCTCAAGAATGGTTCAGGGGTGATTTGGAGGATACTTTGGGTTAAGCATATTCATCATGAAGAGGTCCGATCCAAGTCTACAAGTCCCGATTCTCTTGCTACTCACTATACAACGCTCTAGGTCTATACTACGACTCTCGATATTTCACTACTCTAAATTTCGGTGAGAACATTGTACTATAGAGATTATGATGGAGTAGAGAGATCATTTAGTGGACTAAAGCATAAGCTGTAGTGCTCCAGTTTACCAAAAGAGGTATGCTTTGAGTCTGAGGTGGAATCCTAATCAGGTTCACAGGAAGACTCGATGATTTTGGTCGGCAAAAGCAGATTAACTTCGATTTGAACAGATTCTTACGCGGTCAAAAAGTATCAAATTAAATGTTAGTATGGGAACTCACAGAATTTGATTGGATGTGCATTTTGAAATCATCGTCGGACAGCTGGAACCGAACATTCAACAGGATGTTATGGTAGTCTTCAAGCATGCAGTATACTAGAGTAGAGTAGAGTAGAGTAGAGTAGTATAGTACGGTATAGTAGAGTAGTATAGTACGGTATAGTAGAGTAGTATAGTACGGTATAGTAGAGTAGTATAGTACGGTATAGTAGAGTAGTATAGTACGGTATAGTAGAGTAGTATAGTACGGTATAGTAGAGTAGTATAGTACGGTATAGTAGAGTAGTATAGTACGGTATAGTAGAGTAGTATAGTACGGTATAGTAGAGTAGTATAGTACGGTATAGTAGAGTAGTATAGTACGGTATAGTAGAGTAGTATAGTACGGTATAGTAGAGTAGTATAGTACGGTATAGTAGAGTAGTATAGTACGGTATAGTAGAGTAGTATAGTACGGTATAGTAGAGTAGTATAGTACGGTATAGTAGAGTAGTATAGTACGGTATAGTAGAGTAGTATAGTACGGTATAGTAGAGTAGTATAGTACGGTATAGTAGAGTAGTATAGTACGGTATAGTAGAGTAGTATAGTACGGTATAGTAGAGTAGTATAGTACGGTATAGTAGAGTAGTATAGTACGGTATAGTAGAGTAGTATAGTACGGTATAGTAGAGTAGTATAGTACGGTATAGTAGAGTAGTATAGTACGGTATAGTAGAGTAGTATAGTACGGTATAGTAGAGTAGTATAGTACGGTATAGTAGAGTAGTATAGTACGGTATAGTAGAGTAGTATAGTACGGTATAGTAGAGTAGTATAGTACGGTATAGTAGAGTAGTATAGTACGGTATAGTAGAGTAGTATAGTACGGTATAGTAGAGTAGTATAGGACGGTATAGTAGAGTAGTATAGGACGGTATAGTAGAGTAGTATAGGACGGTATAGTAGAGTAGAGTAGAGTAGAGTAGTAGAGTAGAGTAGTAGAGTAGAGTAGTAGAGTATAGTACAGTATAGTACAGTATAGTAAATGTCCGATCGACCAAAGGTGACCTACCTATGGAGGTATTATGAAGCCTCTCTGCCCCATCCTAACAAGGGCTAGTGCAAACATCATATCACGGCGTTCGGTCATCGCAAATGATGAGCTGTCTTCAAATATACCAGAACAATCCCCACCATTGTTCTGGTAAAGAGTTTTTCAATGACACGTTTCTCTTCACTTCTTATATAAATCGCACTGGATCCTCAGAAGGAGGAATCATCGGCGAATGAACATAGTAACCAGAGTACCTGAAGTAAACTGGAGTATAACAGTAAATTACAGTATACTAGAATAGAGTAGAGTAGAGTAGAGTAGTAGAGTAGTAGAGTAGTATAGTAGTATAGTAGTATAGTAGTATAGTAGTATAGTAG
>NKZI01001935.1:0-28325 GCA_002370645.1 Metschnikowia sp. 00-154.1 | reverse complement strand
GTCTAGCTCTGGTCTAGCTCTGGTCTAGCTCTGGTCTAGCTCTGGTCTAGCTCTGGTCTAGCTCTGGTCTAGCTCTGGTCTAGCTCTTGTCTAGCTCTGGTCTAGCTCTGGTCTAGCTCTGGTCTAGCTCTGGTCTAGCTCCCGTCTAGCTCTGGTCTAGCTCTGGTCTAGCTCCCGTCTAGCTCTGAGCATTGTTTTGGAGAAGACAATATAGAGGAGGGAGTTTGACGAAGGAGAGAGATCGTTTGGGAGTCCTCAGGAATAACTATATAAAGCAAGGATCCTGCTCAGTGTTGAGCGGTATCAATTGTGAAACAGAGATCACGAACTCACTACTTTACATAGCAATAGAGTTACAAGACAGATGACAGAACTGATTACCCAAGTCGCTCATTTGAGAGAGTTATTGCAGTCCAACTATATAACGGTTCCTGTATACCAATTGGTATATGCTAACGTTCAACACTTTTTTGGTCTTTTTTTTTTTTTGAGGGGGATTAAACTTCAATGAACTTTTATAAACTTGTAAATTATAGGTAAGTCCATACATTCGTAACCAGGTTGTTCCCCAAAGACAATAGGGTATTGGGGCTCCATAGCGTCTTGACCGTTTCATATAAGCTAATGTAGGTTTTGCAACGCTATTCTACCATTTAGAATCCCATGTTTTCAACCTATGTTTTAGTATATGTATTGATATACAGGGACATGTAAGTTGTACCTTACAAGACCAAAGTAGGTTAGACGGTGCGAGGCTGGTGAAGAGTTTTCACCAACTAGGAACCTGCACACAGTGCACTACTGGTCTGCACATAACACATCTACGAAGTACTCTGACTCCGTACACGCTAGGTACTTGTTGACACATGTTCCCACTAAATGGTATACTTAGGGTCTCAAAAATATGCTAAGCGTCAAGTGCATCACTGAGAATTTTATCCCTAAATGGTTCAATATATGGGTGGTTCTTCTCTTGAGATGTACTCCAGCTAAGTTCAACAAGTAGTCGTGTCTAGTATGCAGTTTGGAAGTAGTAGATGAATAAAGAGTTAGTCAGTGTTAGTCAGTGTTAGTCAGTGTTAGTGTTAGTCAGTGTTAGTGTTAGTCACGTGATTAATCTTGCTTACATCTTCTTTTGCCCTGACTATCGCCTGGATTATGTTCTACTATTGTCCAAAATTTGCAAGAGTCTATAAATATTATGTAATTTTAAAATAGGGAAGTAGAACCAATCAGGCATTAATTTCTTCTTCCAGGCGGGGGTCGTACAAGTCCTCAAATCTGCAGATGGCCAGTCTAACGCAATCAGTGCCCTTCACCTTCTGCATCAACTCTTCCTTGTTGACAGTTTCAGCCCTCAAGTTAACATTACCGCAGCCTATTCTGGAGGTCGGGTACATGATATTACAGAACACGGGCTTCAAGCACTCTTCAGGGATCTCGGCAACGGTTAGGGCTTGTGCATACGAGGAGCATTCTTTTCCGTTCTTATCGGACTGGTTCTTGTAGCGGTCCTTCACGGGCTTGGCAGAAGCAGAAGAAGCCACTGGAGCAGCAGAAGAAGCAGAAGAAGCCACCGGAGAAGGAGCAGCAGAAGAAGGAGCAGCAGACGAAGGAGCAGCAGAAGAAGGAGCAGCAGAAGAAGGAGCAGCAGGAGAAGGAGCAGCAGGAGAAGGAGCAACTTGACCTTTGTTCTTATTGGTGTTGGAGTTAGAGTTGCAAATGCCATTGGTCTTTGGCTTGGGAATGTAGTTGTTCTCAAACTCATCAGGGAAGATCATTCTACCGGCCTCAGGTACCTTGACGCCCTCCTTGGGAACGTACACTGTAGGCTCATCATCATCAGGAAACACAAAGCCATCGGCCTTCTTGACAAGCCCAGCCACGGCGTTGTTGCCGGAAGCACTACCAGTTGGCATGGCCAAAACAGCAGAAGCAATGAGGAACAAAGTAGCGAATTGCATTATGAATATATTAATAGTGTGAGATGAGGGTTGAAGGAGAAGGGTGAAGGATGAAAATAATGAGTGAAGGAATGGGAAGGGAATGGCTCCCTTTTATAGTAAACCTGGCTGTAGTTTCAGTTCAGTCGCATATTCGGGTGCATGTTCTTGGCTGTGAAGAATGAGGCGTGGGTGTCGCATTCGCAGCCGCAGCCGCAGCCGCAGCCGCAGCAGAAGTCGCAGCCGCAGCAAAAGTCGCAACAGAAGTCGCAGTTGCACCCATAAATGTTAGACATGGAATCTACTGGATTGAGTACAGGATACAACGACGCAGAAGTGTGAATAGGGTAAGGGTCTTTATATAACCCCTAAGGCTAGGTTACTACCCTGATTACTACCCCAATAGCGCCAGGGTTCTAAAGGGGGAGAGAGAGAGCCCAATTATGAAAGGGTAAGAACTCAACTACTTAAGATTAGCTGTATTGAAGAATAATACCATTACTACATTAGATCAACTCACACTGCTAGTAACTGACTGAGTGAGTTCCTACTATAAGTAGCCTTTCAGAACATTCCAAAACACCGTTGGGTCAATGTTCCTGGAAAGATCCATTCCATTGAAAAGACCATTAGAAGCTCATAACCCTTGCTAATACAGACTAAAGCCCAATGTCGCAAAATAATTCTAACCATAGATGTTGGTCTTAAGAGAGGTAGGGCTTGGGCCAATTCAAGCGCGACATTAGACATTTTTTTTGGCGCAAATTAGACAATTTTTTGGATTCTTTTGGACGCGAATTAGACAATTTTTTGGTTTTTTTGGACGCGAATTAGACAATTTTTTGGTTTTTTTGGACGCGAAAAATGACTTGTGCATGGTCCCACAGAAATATACGCGAGGCTTAGCTGGGCTTACATAGTGGCACCTTTTTGAAAGACACCATTGTGACAGACCCCAACTTAATAGACTACATCTTAACAGACTACACCTTAACAGACTACACCTTAACAGACTACACCTTAACAGACTACACCTTAACAGACTACACCTTAACAGACTACACCTTAATAGACCCCACCTTAATAGACACCAATCTAAAAGAATCTTAGGATTGGGGAAGAAGCCTATACATCACTGAATGGTCAAAAAAGAAAAAAAAGCAACCCCGTCTTCTACTCGTGTAGTATGCACTAGTCTGTGTTGTTAAAAACAGCCCAAGTCCTTAGTAAACATCAGTACCTCTACACTAAATATTGGTGGATCTGATGAGACTGGTACGTCCTCCCTCAGTTGATATATATTCCCTAATTGATATAGATATATATTTTGGTACTTTCTTTTAATAGCGGGAACTAGTCGTTTTATATTGGGGTTAGACTTCACATGACCAAAGTCACGTGCGTGACTGCGATCTCAGAGAGAGAGAGAAAGACAGCAAGTGCTGTTTGTTCAAACATGAGAAATCAGTACTTCTATGGTTTACTGCATATTCTACGTGACTGTATGTAAGCAGGACAGATGAAACCGTGAATGGATCATAATATGCAGGAATAGTCTATGTAGATTAGATACGCATCTTCCGCAACCATAGTTACGGCACCACGTGGATCATAGATTAACCATGGTGTGATGTCCAGTGGACTGTTACTGCGGGATACTGTCCTCATAGTCTCATCAAGGTATGTAAACACTTGAGGAGTGTTTACTTCAAGACAAGAAGAAGATTTAGAGTTGTCAGTGTCTTTTGGGTTATTGGTGGGTCTGGTCTTTGGAGACATCTTGGTATGTCCCAGACAGATGATATTTGATTGAGTTACTTAAAGACATGGATATGGTCCAGACTCCCTTATATATGTGGGAGGTCTACCTTCACGGCACCAGGTGGTTGGATATACTAACCCACAGGTGTATATGAAGAACAGGTGCTTGTTATGTTACCGCGCTATCCCTGCAAGCCATTGGGGATACTGAGCGCGCTCACCTTGTTACCGTTTTTGAACAGTCTAATGGTGGCCAACGTCCCGCAGAAAAAGTGGGTGGGTGGCAATTTACAAGGACTACGCAAACAGAAGAGAAGTTACTCTCATGAATCATAGAGCCAGGTCAGTCTGAGGGCAGTGCATTCAACAGATTCTTAATCTAGAATACATACAGATAAGAATAGAAATGACTGAGATGAATACTTGACTTCCACAACTATATGAAGTCATTGGGAACCAACGACACAACCGCTCCAATTTATGGACCTGAGACTTGAGAACTTTAACATTCAGTATTGAGACAAAAGGTTGATTTGAAATAAGCACATGCAGAGAGATGAATGAAAAGATACAAATTTTTCAATATACTTTCAATGTCTAAGAAAATCCCATATTTCAAGTCCAAGTAATTTCAAGACAATATTAAGGATATAATAAGGATTTAATAAGGACTCAGGACTCAAAAAGGACTCAGGACTCAAAAAGGACTCAAAAAGAACTCAAAAAGAACTCAAAAAGAACTCAAAAAGAACTCAAAAAGAACTCAAAAAGAACTCAAAAAGAACTCAAAAAGAACTCAAAAAGAACTCAAAAAGAACTCAAAAAGAACTCAAAAAGAACTCAAAAAGAACTCAAAAAGAACTCAAAAACAACTCAAAAAGAACTCAAAAAGAACTCAAAAAGAACTAGACAAGGAAAGGGAAAATGGGCCTAAGAAACTTGGTACTGTCAGATGTCTTACATCGATATCGAGGTCAAAGGTGAGATGGGTCATATTAAGCCTAGATCTAAGTAAGACTAACTTCAAACTCTCAGTGGATACATTTCATGATAGATCTGGCTGTACATCTTATATCTATTGAGGTACCTATACCAGTTAACATATCATCTCTTACAGGGGTGTTAACATGATAGAACATTTATATTATTTTGTAGCTACACAACCTGGTTAAGCAGCATTCTAGTTAATTCCTTTATCTAATATTTGAGAGTTTGATATTTTCTCATTTAAAATTACTAAGTACACCGTTCAGTACATTAGTGAGTACATCAGTAAATACATTAGTGAATACATCAGTAAGTACTGGTAGTAAGTACATCAGTAAGTACTGGTAGTAAGTACATCAGTAAGTACTGGCAGTAAGTACATCACTAAGTACTGGTAGCAAGAACATTAGTAAGTACATGTTATACTCCGGTGACGTCAGGTACTTGGTTCACTATGTTCATTTGTCGATGAATTCTCCCAGGGAGGAATCTGAAGTATTGAAATATTTTTAAAGGAGAAGGCGTGTGACTTAGCACTAGAACAATAGCGATGAAAGCCATCCCAACATCGTGGTATATTGTACCGCAGTTTCTTGAAATGACTATTGTTAGGATTAGACAGTGTAGGCTCAAAATACCTCAATAGGTAGGGTACTAACTATGGTAGATCCAGCAGCACATTGGTAGTAAGTAGGTAATGGTTGGTAGTGGTAGGTAGTGGTTGGTAGTGGTAGGTAGTGGTAGGTAATGGTAGGTACCCTGGTAGTAAGTAGGTAATGGTAGGTAGTGGTAGTATGCCACTAAAGCATCATTAAGAAACTCCAGGTCGTTATCGGTACGAATTTCTCAAGATAGGAAGATCCTCCAAGTGAGTTAAGCGACGAATTCACTAAATGTTGAATAGCCTTAACAGCATCACACTTATATTGAAGGCAAATGGCCACACAATATCTCGAGTAACGATCAACAATAGTGAGAAAGAACTGAGATTTGTTATAGGCAGGGGGATTGTCAAAGGGATTGTCAAAGGGATTGTCAAAGGGATTGTCAAAGGGACTGATAATGTCTATGTGGAGAAGTATCCATGTGGAGAATCTCAAAAGGAGAAGTATATAAACGGTGTGTATAGTGCAGATGATTCCTGTGAGACATTGAATCCGATTGTGTTTGGAGCATATTTCGAACCACTTTTTATATCTTCACTGCTGGAAGAACTCTGGGTCCTAACCGACACGTTGGAAGCATTGATAATTTTCAAACATCCGGAACCCCCCAAAAGTATGGGTGGAGAACCTGAATACCCTGGAAATGTTTGGCGTAGAAAAGTCCAAATTTTTGGAGGCAGAGGAATCACCTGAATTCTTGGTCGAGGTATAATTAGCGACATGGGGCTCAGGAGCATGATAAACGCCAGCAACAGAAAAAAAGTTCCTTTGTTCAGACTGCACGTTTGGCAAAACGACAATAGTTGAGCTCATGTCTGATTCATTCTTCTGAGACAACGAAAGAGATTCCATCGATTCAAATTCTTCTTCACTTTGGTTACTTATTGACCTGGGCTTAGCAGTTTCACCATTCGCATGTACAGGCGTTTCAGGACTGATTTCGTCACTTGAATTAGTCACACTGTAACCAGAAGCTTCAAGCTTAAAAACTTCCTTTATAGGCGACGGTTTGCTTCCTGCTGCTTCATTTTCACGATCAGCAGAGCCATCAGAACTATAAGAGTCACCATTATTGTCAGGATCGATACAGTATATCTCACTCAAAAGGTCAGATTTTTCTTAATCGCCAAAATCCTCAGAACTAATCTCACCATTACCTCTTAATTCCTCTTACTTATGGTTGGATGTACCGTAGATCTTGAGATGAATGGTGATATCATTATGAAATGCATAGTGATAGATTCTCTGTAAGCACGTTAATTACCTAATCAAAACCATATTCGTTAATAATTCGTCAGGATGAGGGATTCGCCGCCATTAAGTATAGCCGAAGGGGTGTAGTAATAGTCAAGCTGGAAGGGATGTAGTAAAAGTCAAGCTGGAAGGGGTGTAGTAATAGTCAACCTGAAAGGGACGTAGTAATAGTCAAGCTGGAAGGGATGTAGTAATAGTCAAGCTGAAGGGGCGTAGTAATAGTCAAGCTGGAAGGGATGTAGTAAAAGTCAACCTGAAAGGGACATAATAATAGTCAAGCTGAAGGGATGTAGTAAAAGTCAACCTGAAAGGGACATAATAATAGTCAAGCTGAAAGGGACGTAGTAATAGTCAAGCTGGAAGGGAAGTATAGTATCTTTGGTTCCCGATAACTGGACACTTCAGCTCAATCCCTATATGGATTGTATTGTTGAATATGTAAGAAGCGCGAGCACTTGTGTGCAGGCACGACAGTATATGCAGTACAGGGAGTAAAGGCCAGAATTACAAGCGGGTCTTATCGTGAGGAGGAGTCAGATTTGCCTCAGTGACAATGTATTAACAAGTTCGGTGCAGGAAGAAGGAGTCCAGGATACAAAGATATATATCTAAAGGAGAGTCCGCTCTTGGTTGAGCGCTATCATCATTGACCAGAATACTACACACCTTCTAGTATACATCAGTAACACATCTGAAGACTTCCAAAGAAACAACTATGACTACTACTGCTCCATATCTCTTGGAGTTAATAGTCAACAATGATGTGACTGTTCCTGACTGATAGCGTTATCTCTAACGCTCAACATAGAATTTCACCCACCCATCTTGGATTTAACACATAGTTGATAGAATAGCTGAGACTAGTTCATAACCATACGACATTCTTTGCCTTTTTTTTATATTTTTTATATTTTTTATATTTTTTATATTTTTTATATTTTCTCCATTTTCTCCATTTTCTTTGTTTTCCCTTTGTTTTACATATTCTTTGTTTTCCCCTTTTTTTACATATTAAAACGACTATACGTGCGGATGTACGGGTGTTCACATGGTCTCACTCTTGACACTCTTCTCACTCTTCCATGAACCATGCTAGGGCAACGCTTCTTTTGGACTGTACACCAGGTTAATGTGACGGTTAATGTGCAGGTGGCCAAACAGACTCCGGTTCTAAAAAATTGCCCAATTAGGTTTCTGGTCCGTTGGGGCTCTACCCATTCAGGACAACCTACGGACCGCCGAGTGAGTCTGGACTCTATAGAAAAGGCTCGGGCGTGGCTCCTAACCCTGACCCATGTCGATATTCCTCGGGATCAGTTCCAGATTTCATATAGTCGTGCATCTGGGCCCGGCGGCCAGAAGGTTAATAAAACGTCGTCCAAGGCCACGGTGTCATTGGGACCGTCGGAATGGCTTGGCGACAGTTGCCGTTCTTGGATGCCGGATGCAGTACGTCTGCAACTCCAAAATGGTTCGTTTCGCTACCAGACCAAAGCAGGCGGGCTTCTTATCCAGAGTGATACGTGGCGGAATCAAAACGACAATTTGGACGAGTGTTTTCGGAAACTCTTGGCGGAAATCAAGGCGTGTGTTCACTTCCTGGCAGACGTGCAGGACGTGCATAAGGCAAAATGGCGGAGATTGGCTGCAAAGGCTGATTCCCAGCGATTACAAGAGAAAAAGAGGCACGGAGAGAAGAAGAGAGCCCGGAAAAAGACCTTTGATCTTTGATTTTTCTGTATAGGACCATTCCATAGTTCGGGCCACCGTCTGTATACAGTCAGGTCTGTACTTTAAGGTCTGTACTTTGAGGTCTGTACTTTGAGGTCTGTACTTTGAGGTCTGTACTTTGAGGTCTGTACTTTGAGGTCTGTACTTTGAGGTCTGTACTTTAAGGTCTGTGCACCATAATATGACTATACATCATATGGGAGTGAATGCAGCCTTTCTTAGTGGCAAGATTGACAAGAACATTTACATGAGACAGATTCCAAGTTTTCCACAAACGCCTAGGAATGGTTCCAACGAAAAATGTGTGTTGAAACTCAACAAATCCTTATACGGTTTAAAGCAAGCGCCACTTGTTTGGAACCAAGTTATAATTGAAGAAATCAGCAAAATGGGATTTAGGGAGCTACCAGTGAAACATACATCTATCTGAAAAAAATCGGGTTTTCCTTGATACCAATAGCTTTATATGAAGAAAACAAGGTCTTCCTTGGTACTAATAGCATTATATGTGGATGATCTATTGGTTATTGGTAACAACTCAAATGAATAATTAGGAAAGCTTCAAATGAAGATTGAGGAGAAGCAAAGAAATTACTTGGTATAAACATTGTGGTGGGAAATGGTTACACAAAATTAAACTTATGTGATGATATTGATGCTCTATTGTTGGATTGTGGACTCGATGAATGTGGTTCAAATGTTATACCAGCGGACATAAAAAGATTTGAGAAGTTTACAAGTTAAAGAGATGATGAAATTTGTGATGGATTGGAATACCCATCTATAATTGGTAAACTACTTTTTGCCGCAAAAACGATTTGTTTTGATACCAAATTCATTGTGTTGAACTCTCGAGATACCTAAAAGCTCCCATGAACGAACACTTGGCAGCTGCCAAAAGGGTACTTAAGTATCTTAGAGGAACAACGACATTCGGACTGAACGAGGTTTCAACAAATCGGAATCTTGTCGCATAGTGGTACGGTCTGTACAGTAAGATCTGTACGGTAGGGTCTGTACGGTAAGATCTATACGGTAAGATCCATACGGTAAGATCTATACGGTACGGTCTGTACGGCAAGGTCTGTACGGTAAGGTCTGTACGGTAAGATCTATACGGTACGGTCTATACGGTAAAGGCAGATCTATCCATAAAGGTGAGATATCTACGGGCTGTCATATACCTTGAGGTTGGATCAATGCGTTAAGTTCAGGTACAGTACAGTCAGATTATACGGTACACAGACTATATTTCTCGTCTATACTGTACTGTCAGCATACGTTAGGTCTGGGGGTATGGATGGTGACGTTATAGTCCGTATAGCATGTGGAATGGTTTATACGGAAGCGATCTATACGTCAGATCCATACGGTACAGTCCATCTATACGTATACGGACCATCTGATATTTACTTGAAGGACAGATCTATTCGAATACGTTTTGTTCTATACGGTATATGGATTCCCTACGTTACGGTCAGATCTATACGGTACGGTCTGTATACGGTGCAATCTGATATTTGCGTCAAGGTCCGATCTTCGGTGCAGTTAGGTATACGGTGCGGTCCGATCTTCGATGCGGTCCGATCTATATCGATACGGCCAGATATAGAAGTTGCAGTTCGACATTCCGTCTACGGTCATGTCTGTACGCCAACGTTGAGATCTATACGTTACGGGTTGATGTATGTATACAGTCTAGTATCTGACATATTACGGTCCGGTCAGATACTCTGAATGGTCCGGTCAGATACTCTGAATGGTCCGGTCGGATACTCTGAATGGTCAGGTCTATACGGTACAGCCAGCTCTTTACTTTATGGTCAGGTGTGTGCGGTACGGTCAGGTTCATCAGGCTGCCGACTGGCTTTTACGGATATGGTCCGATCTATACATCTCCTGTTGCATATTTACGTCAGGGTCAGATGTATAGCTCAACGGTTTGATAGACAGTATAGTCACATCTATACGGTACAGCCCCATCTATGCTGTATAGTCACATCTATACGGTACAGCCATATCTTTACAGTACAGCCATATCTTTACGGTACAGCCATATCTTTACGGTACAGCCATATCTTTACGGTACAGCCACATCTATACCGTACGCCCAGATATATACCTATGAGCTCTGATATTCATGTGACTGTCCCTTTTCCGGTACGGCCAGATCTATATGATATCGTATATGGTCGGTTATGATGACAGTAAAGGCAAAGATCAGTCTCAATCAATTTGTTCCAATTTTTTACCGAGGCATTCGAACGCTAATGTTGGGTAACCAAAAGGGTGAGAATCCACATGAAGAAAGGTCACGATGGAATGGAACATATCACTTCTAAATTGAGGTCCGCGATCCGAGTCGATTGAAATAAAGAGACCATGGAGCCGAAATTAGTCTCTGGCGTTCATGACACCAATGCAAGAGGAGGGTGTGTCATCTTAGTGGGGGCGTTCAGGAAGAGGCTGAAGGTGATTCCGGAAGTCCTCGTCAAGGGTTGAAAGTAACGCACGTTTCATGACAAGGGATTGGAACTCCAGGCGAAACGACCATCATAGTACTTCATACAACGATGGTCATGACACGACGTTTACAATGGCCATAGTAACAATCGGACTGAGTGGCTTCACAATACCTGAGTGGCTTCATGGTACCTTCATAGTCAGAGCCCTGCCTATGGTGGATCTAACAGTCTTACTATAATCTATTACTATCTTACAACTGTCTATAACCTATTATTGTTTTTGGGGGGGTAGAGGATATATCGACGGAGGTACGGATGTCCAAGCAAATAATTTATAAGATCTTATATGCAGTCCTCGCAATATAATCATTAAATGCGACTCATTTCTTTTCCAACTACTCATGTCTTTTGTTGAACCAGTCACTGCTGTGGCTAAGGAATTGTTCCAAATATCACAAGATTTGCTTAATACACAGGATATCTCTCTATATGCAGTCCGCCTGTTCCCCACTACAGCCATCCCCGATATTTTGAGAGCTTTAGTTGTTCCGTTACAAATCCGTACACCTGAATCTACCCACGACGATCCTATTGAAGGAAAGCCAGACTTTGAGGCGCAAGCAAAGGAGTTTGTTCTTTTTTTTGGGATTCAACAATGTATTGACCAGATTTTGGAGAAACAATTTGCTTCAAGTCGTGAGAAATCGGGATTTCCATCCGAAATCGGATCCGGATCCGACCCAAACGACGAATCAGGAAATGTATCCGACCCAAATGGTAACTCAAAGAACATGAAATCACAACATGATAAAGAGGTTTTATCTAAAGCTCTTTCTCATCTCTTTGGATGTCTCGATTTCGTGCTTTTGGAGCTTGCTCCTGCATACGACGTGGTCAAGCGTCAGTTCTTCTTTCTTTTGGAAGGTATCAGCGACCAATTACTTCAACAAAACCCTAAATGGGTAGCACAATTCTGGTCGTATATGGAAACCCGAAGCGACCTCTTCCACCACCACGTGTTCAACTCCACCAATACCGCCAACCGTATTGCCGTTTTGGGTTTCTGCAATCACGTGACCGACCTTTACTACCACCGCAATTCTTCCGCCAAATATGACTCCTACAAAAAGGATTCCTTCAGTGATAAGTTGCATGCACGTGTACGCGTTTTCCTTGCCAAACTCTTGGATTTTGAGGACCTGACGGGGCTTAATAAGCACTTTGCCACGGCGAACCGGGTGTGTCACGTGCCCAATTTCTCCCAATCCGGCTCTAAATCCGGTGATGACCAACTCCTTGAAGATCTTCTCCGGTTGCAAAAGGTGCTTCGAAACCCGTACCTCTTCCTTAAACATCCTGCAGATTTAGCCATTGAAGTGGACTCCATTTCGAAGTTGAACACATATTTTTTGGGTGAAGAGTCTAAATTTGCAAGAGTCCGCCCCACGCGTGATATATGGCAAGTCAACATTGCATCTAGAAAAGAAGATTCGGATGAAAACGGAGTTGAACAGTCACGTGATCAATCAAATTCCCAAAAACCCGATCTTCGGTACTTCTTTCCCGAATCTTACTGGACAAGTGCATTCGATGATTTACTCGAGTCATGTGACAAGTCTGACCCTCCTATTCTGGATAAGGAATTTGGCTTGGCTCTTTTGGACTCCTCAAAGTACAGGAGACTAGTCATTGTGCAGATTTTCCTAGTGTGCAATTTCTTCCTTAATCTCACCAATACCCGGAAAAAGGATCTCCTTGTTCGAATAGGAAGCAAGACCAACCCGAAACACATCACGGAGGATTATGTGCCGGAACACATTGGGATGAAGTTGAACAATATCAAATCCCATATCTTGAGGCTGGTCCGCGTCTGGGATCCCATTCTAAACTTCTTCTTATTGTCTCTAGCGGGTTCGGAAGAAAACTGGATTGGCTGGTTGATTTTCGGCAAGAAAAATGATGGAAGTGGGCCCCTTTTGGTGAGCCACGCCAACATCAGTGCGTCCGAGCTTAGCCAGTGTCAGAAAAACTATGAAAATGTGTTCAAATTCAAGACAAAAAGGTATTTTAACACGCATGTGACTCCACAGCTTTCTCGGCGCATGAAGACCCCAACGGGATTGGAAGGACTCCGGGTTCCAAACCTTTCGAATGATTATAAAGCGGAGATCCAGGATTTGGCGCAAAAAATTGAGCTGGAAGCCAATCCGGAAGCCAAAGCGCAATTCAACGAGGAGAAGGTCATTTTGGTCTGGAAATCAGTGAAAGGGTTAAGGAATAGCGATTGGTTAGGTTTAAATGAAGCTTTGAGTATGGGTGATTTTGGACAAACACAGGAGGAAAAAGAGGAGAAAAAGGAGGAAACAGAAGAGGTACAGAAGAAAGTGGAGACGAATAATGTGGAGAATTCTGCAGAGGAACTAAACGAAGGTAAGGATGTGGAGATGTCTGAAAAGAAAGAGGTGGAAGTTGCAGAAAAAAATTCAGTAGTGTCTGAGAAAGTGAATACCGAAGCTGGAGAGCCTGGCGAAACTGCTGAAACTGCTGAAACTGCTGAAACTGCTGAAACTGCTGAAAATGGTGAAACTGGACAATCTGAGAAATCTGGAGAATTGAGCATGGAGTCACTCGGAGAGGGATCGTTAAAGAGAAAGCTTCTGAATCTGGAAGACCTCGAACCCCATAAAGCCCAGAAGACTGAGGATACCAAGGATGATACTGATGCATAGACTTAAGACTGACACCCTGGGTGACAAGTGCAGACTGATCTTTCTGATACTGATGAATCATAGTCATCATACCAATCACTACTCCCACTACACTGTCACCAAAAACTGTGACCAAAAACTGTCACCAAAAACTGTCACCAAAACTGTCACAAGAACACACGGCGATTCAATCAGTTCAAGAGTTATAGTGGCCCAAGGCTTAAGCTTTTTTCTGAAAAAACTAAGTCACCTTTATCGACCAAGTCTGCACATAGTCTTTTCAAGGCCAGAAAAACCATGAGTCTGCTTCATAGCCAAAGACTTTTCAGTCCGTCAGAAAGTCTCATTTGATCTGAACTAAATCAGTCAAACCTAAACCCAAATCATTGTTTCAGATCATCCGGGTTTTCTCTAATTAAATTTAAATGACCTTCCCCTTCAATCTAACCAGATAATTAAGGTGTAAAAAAAAAGGAATAATAAATTTTCATCAAAAACTGTTAATATATTGGATTGTCTATGAAATTTACCCGATCCTCCACAATTTCTCACTTTATGAGCTTCGCACGACCCTACAAAAACACACCAGAACTTCATAAAAAACCCAACCCGATCCAACTTTTCCTCGCCTATGACTCTAATTTTATCCTTATCCTACTCTGACTTTTTCGGCTAAAAATCCCTATCCCACCTAATTTAGGATGGTCCTGCATATAGAACCGCACCCTCATCTTCTCTCGCGTGTACACCACTTCATTACTTACACTCTGTACTGAGAACATCCCTCCCAGCATATTCCTTCATTCCACCACCATTCACACGGTATACTTTATCCACAAACGTTGCCAGGGAATCTCCCAGAAAATCTCATCAAAACCTCAAAATTTGAGCGAAAATCCGCCGAAATTGACCCAACGATCGCCCAAATTCCCCCAATCCCCCAAAATGGGTAAATCTAGTGTTCTTTCTGACCCCTCTTCGGATTCCGATCGACCTCGGACCCGTCTGGTGGTGTCAAGTAGCGATATTCCAGTGAAATCGCCACTTTCTGGTCGAAAAAAGGCCAAAGGAAAGGCTGCGCACGTGACCAGCAGGAGTAAATCCCCCATCATTGATCTCTCCGATGATCTCGACCATAGGGGCAAATCAGAGGGTGTTGACGAGTCGGAATCGCCTTTAAAGCATGTGAAAAGGAAAAATAATCGTGGCGGAACGCCCAAGAGGCGGAAAAAAAACTCCAAATCAGCTAAAAAAGAGCTCATGGCGTTGACTACAACCGTGGCTCCTTCTTTGGGGTTTCCAGAAAACCATTCGGAACTTAACCTGTCGCCAATCAAACCGTTCCGACTTCCGAAAGAGGAAAGAAGCGGTTCTTCCCAAAACGGCAAGGAAGAGCGAAGTCTGTCTCCGATAAAGGAGGAGCGCTCTTCCCGAAACGGCAATCAGGACCGAAGCCTGTCCCCCACTAAGAAAAAAAGCGTGGCCTTTTCCGATATTGTGGTTCAGGAATGTCCCAGCTCCCCATGCAGGATGCCGGACCTCGAAACCGTGACCCCTCGGAAATCAATTTTGAAGAATATCCATTACATCGCGTCTCCTGCAGATACCGACAGCCCGCTTTCTAAACCCGGGTATATGCACTCCCTGCAGCCAGAAGCGTCCCTTGATTTCTGGCAGCCCGGAACAATCGTCCAATTGGAGCCAAAATCTCCCGAAATTCCTCGCTTGGTTGCTCAGAGTTTACAGGCGCTCAAAAGTGGTGATTTTCAGCGAAAATTCGAGGTCTACGCCTCGCTAAACCTTGTATTCAAACATAATGTCGTGCTGACAATCCACGACATTTTTGTACGGCAAGTTCCCAGGCCGGAAATCGAAGATACAGATTATTGGCGAGATTCGGGCATATTGGCTGGATTCGGGAAAGTTCCAGGTGTTTCTGGGTCTGAAAATGTCCCAGAAACCGTTCCAAGAGCTCTAGAGTTCTTTGCATATGCCCAACGAGACGTGCAATTGCTAGAAACACGTCTTTTTGGAGAAACCGAGGTAAAAAAGGAAGGAGAGCTTGCCAAGTTGGAAAATTCTGAACAAAATGGTCAAAGTTCGGAAAAAAACGCTCAAAATGGTGGAAATTCGGGGAAAAACGAAGATATTGGAGCATCTATCTCTACCTTTGACCCATTTGAAGCGCGTACGCTCACCCAGGCACTTAAATTCATGGCCCATTTCCTTGCCATTCCTCTGCTAAGCCAAATCCTCCCTCCCCAAACCATTCGCTGGTGCTACATTCATTGCTGTGAACTCTTGATGAAACCCAACCTCAGCAAACTGTTGGTATCGTCATATATCTGCATGATCAAGGACTTCAACTTCCCCTCGAAGCAGAAACGAGCCATTTTTGACCCCTCGGTGCCGGAACATGTGCTTTCCACGCTTCTAAACATGCAGAGTTTCATGTCGCTGTCACTTATCAATGAGAAGTTCATAGCCATGCGAAATCTCATTCTGAATTTCCCAGCCATCATGGCCAAAACCTTTCACCACTGGTTCCCCGGCTTGATAATGAACTTGTGTGATCTTTCGTTTGTTCTTTACTATAAAATTGTGGGTACAGGCATTGTCACGTTGTTGGAAGCAGCGCGCAATTTCTTAGATAGTCCAGATATATGTCAGATGACGCGGAAATTCTTGGAGAGCCCGGCGGAATCCGAAAAATCCTGGGTCTCCGAGAGCTCTCTTTCCTTGGGCTCGTTTCGGGGCCAAATGACGCTAAATTTTTTAATGGAAACCCTCAAACAATTGTGTCTGGTGGGCCAATATAAGTATGCGATGGATATTTGGGTTGGAATCTCGCTTCTTTTGGGAAATTTCCAGAAATGGCCTCATTTGACGTCATGGTTTAAAATCCAGAAGTTGTGCTTTACCGAGAAATCGGTGGGTGCTAAGGAAATCGCCATTTCTTCTTGGAAGGTAGTTATATACAGGATGTGCCAGGAAATATCCCTGGATATGGCACAGGAAATCCTTCTTTCGCCGAAAAAGCCAGTGGGGCGTGATTCCAAGGAGTTGGATGAAGCGGATCCAAAGAAACAATTGGATGGGTCCGTTCGGGCCAATGCAAAACTTCTAGTGGTTCCGTTTATGTGCAGTACTTCGAATATGCCCGATGAGTTAGTTTTGGCTCTCCACAATAGCTTTGTGCTGGTGCTATATACACTCCTCAACAAGCACAGCAAGCATGGGGTTCGGGTAGTTCAAGCAATTTGGGACCGAGTGATTCATCCGGTCATGGTGAATTTCTATTTCCGGAAACAAGCCGGTCGCTATATGCAGGAGTTCGGTCTGCAAGTTCTTTGTCGGCTTCTCAAGCCATCCCCGCCCGATAATGAAAAGCATTTTAATGGTTTGAGGTGTCTTTGGAACGAGACCATTCCGCTTGCGGAAATTAATTGCCTTAGTCCCAAATGGGTCTTTTTACGTTTTGATAAAGTGCTCAGACTTCTCTCGGTGCTTCTCCAGCTGCTGGAACTACTGCCAGAGTCCAAAATGGCTGCCCTTACGTCATTCTTGAACTCCATCAAGTTCGTCACCAAAAAAGAGGTCCTGGCGTCCGATAATACCTATGATATTATCGATAATCTTCCCCAGTGCATGGAGACGTTTTTTGAGCGTCTGAAAGTCGGATATGAGGACGTATTCAAGCTTTTGGTCAATCTCAACGATACTTTTGGCGCCTCCAACTTGGTTTCTGGCGAAAAAAACGTGTACCAAGCAATTTTGAGCCATTGTGTAGGGCTCTGGAGTCCCCAGCAGTTAAATGCAGTGCTCAGCATGATCTTTGGGGCCATTGGCGAGCGAAAAAGCTTCCGGTTCTTCTCGATTTTGGAGAAAGTCGAGAAAAAAGTCAATCGGCCGGATATACTTGCCTTTTTGAGCGACATGTTGAACCAAAAACGGTACGCCAAGTTTTCCAATTCGGAGTTGGTTGTTTTGGGGCGGATTTTCACGAGACTTGACTCGAATTTCAATGCCATCGCCAAAAAGGCCATCCAGCATATCGTGCTTTTAAAAGCCGAGGATTTCGACGAGATGGTGGTGCGTTTGAACATTGTTTCATGGAACGTTCAGATCTTCAGTTTTTTTGTTGTTCTCATGCATAATGCGCCGTATCTGCATTTGAACCGGGCCACGGTGCAGTTGATTAAGGAACGGGGCGATTTTCGGGACATTTTCCGGCTTCTTATAGAGTATGGTTTTGATTCGGAGATTTTAGCCGTGAAAGATGTTTTGGGAAAGCATGTTTTGGGGCCTGAAACTGAGGCCACCTTGTGGAATTACCTAAAGGGGCATAAAGACCGAGAATTCGTGGATGCCGTGCTTTCCGAGGGTAATTTTGAAAGAGACATAGAGGAAATTGTGAATGGTCAATGGGACCAGTTTCCCCTTTTAAAAGCAGATCAGGAAAGAAAGAGGGCCAATGTGCAGTCTTTCGAGATCTTTGATACTCCAGAAAAAGATTCTGATGCTTCAATGCAGGGAACTACATCAATGGAGGTTTCGGAAAAAATGGAGACTGGAGAGAAGCGGAAAAATGAGAGTCTGGTTACGGAAAACAAAAGGAGAAAAGTGGAGACGGAGAAAATGGAGAAGGACGGCTATATGCAGGCCAACAAACTCGATTCCCAGGATGTGGAGTCTATGGACGTATCTGAAGATTTTGTTCAGGTCAAGGAGATGGATTCCAAAGACTCTAATATGGAAATTGGTTCTCAGAAAACCATAGAGTCCAGGGAAATGGAGTCTAGGGACTGCATGCAGGCGAAGAATATGGAGTCTACGAAGTCTATGGACATGGAGAATCCTGTTGTGGGTTCTGTGAGTTCTATGGGTTCTGCTGATGGTTCTTCCGGTTCTATGGGTTCTGCTGGGGATGAAAAAAGGTCTATTTCTGAGACTCCCAAAGAAGGAGGTTTAGGGAATGATAAAGAGCGTTCTCTAAGTTCAAAGAAAGATACCCCAAGTTCAGAGCGCAAAAGAAAGTCTGGCTCTGATTCTGTTAAGGGTACTACTTCCTTGAAGAATGGAAAAGAAAGTCCCTTAAAGTCAAAGAAATCTTTGAAGTCCAGGGAAAACAGTCCAATGCCAGAGTCCAAAAGAGGCTCTAGTGCAGGCTCCATAAGAGAGTGTTCTTCTCTGCAGTCCACAAAAGGAAATTCCATGTCAGGTTCTCAGCAGTCCATGAAAGCTACTGAGTCCAAGAACGGAAGTAATATGTCAGACTTTAGTCCAGGTTCTCTGGACTGTTCTCTGCAGTCCAAAAAAGATGGTTTCTCTGTGGAGTCCAAAAAAGGCCCTATGTCAGAGTTCACAAAAGAACGCCCCATGTCAGAGTCTATCAGAGGAGGCTCTCTGCAGTCTATAGACTTGAAGTCAAATGGTCTAGACTCACAATCTCCATTTCAAAAGACTCCTTGGCTATACTCCAATTCCGAACCCAATTCCAAACCCAAAGCCGAACCTATTTCCGAACCCAAAATTGATTTCGAAAGTCAGAAAAAGTCATCCCCAAGAATTTCCACGACTCACCTAAATGGCCAATTAGGAACCAGCCTCCAGAAGAGCAATTCAAACTCCATCTACTTAGAAAATAACCAACAGGAGTTACACCCTGACCAATTAAAAAGTGGTGTAGTGGAGACTGATAGATTGGAGTCTCACCTGCATATACCCGGTCAACCAGAAATTGACCAATCAGAAATCGCCAAATTGGAAATGCCACAAATTGGATGTGGTAGGGAGTTGATACGGGTACAAAAAAATAGGGAGGTGATTGCAGGAAACACAGACGAAAGAATTGGGAATCGGATGCAAAACCTTCACGCGCTCATAACCGCAATCGGAGAAGACGAGCTTGCAACCATGACCAATTCAGAAAAGTTTGCTTTGGAAACAGGAATGTTGGAGTTGATGCTCCGGATGCGAAGGTCATAGTGCTCTTTTTTTTCTGCTTTTTCCCGGGTTTCTGGAGTATATCTGTCTGGTGCTGTATTGACTTGGGTGCGACCAGGCTACCTGCGCCAAAAAACATTAATGCAACGATGTCATTTTTTGTCCGATTGATCTGAAATTTGGACTGCGCCATGCTGGAGCTCTGCGGATTGTGTGTACCAAATTTCAGAACTATAGCTTGTTTCTGGGGTGAGTTACGGGGGTATGTGCGCTGAATCAGGCACCTTTACCCTAAAAAGAACCTAAACACAACCAAACCAAAACCTATTCATTCCAAAGATTTGGTTTAAAACGAGTTTTGGTGAACCCTGAAAGAGGGTCATGAGAGATGACCGGAAAGAGACGATTAACTGCTTCACTGTGATCATGTACAGGAATCAATGGCATATGATCCTATTCAATGAGACGTACTATAAGGTGGACGTCAGTCTTGTCAAGATAACAGCTCAGCACAGTATATTTACTGGCGAAGAGTCTGGAGAAGAATCTGGAAAAGAATATGAGAAGTACTAGTCTCCAGTGTGGTATTTATTAGTCGGAGACGTTCTGGTAAGTCTAGTTTTTCGATTTTTGGAGGCTTCTTGGCTGCTTTTAGTGGCTTTTAGTGGTTTTTTGGCTGCTTTTGGAGTCTTTTTATGGCTTCTGGTCGCTTTTGAAGGCTTTTTGGGGTGTCTGCCTCGATAGATATTCAATCAGTTGTTCAATCACCGGATTGCCGAAGGCTCCCCTAATATATCCGGCAGTTGGCCTTTTTTCTCAGTTGGAGCAGCAACCAAGTTATATGAAAGGTGGTGATCACAATCAAAGGACTTTGGAGATGCTACTATGTTCAGGAAAGGCACTCATTAGCACCCTCAGAATTCATAACGAAATGGTCCCGAGACCAGAAATGACTCTTCAAAGAGCTCTCCAAATGACTCTCCAAAGGACTCTCCGAATGGCTCTCCGAATGGCTCTCCAAATGAAAACTTTTATCCCATTCTACCCCCTCAAGTTTCCAGGTCTCTCGCCTCGGTACAAATTGCTGCTCAGTGAGAACTAGTATGTGCCTTTTGATTGGGTTAATGATGTGAAACTCGTTAACAACAACAACAACAACAACAACAAGAGACACCTTGTTTCTGCCAGTGCAAACGTCTCCTTGAAGATCATTTACTTGGAGGGCAATGGAGACTATGTGCAGAAGTTCCAAAACATATTGAGCTATATGAAGAAACTATCGTCCATTTCCTGGGAAACCTGCATAATCGATGGAGGTTCTGATGGTACTGACGCTCTCCAATTGGTTCCTAATGGTTTCTAATGGTCTCTAAATTACTCCCATCGTTGGTTTCACATATTTGACTGAAACAGACCATACGAAGGAATATGAGTTGGAATACAGAATAGACTGAACTGTCTAATCAGCCAGGTACAGAAGTACTGTGGAAGGAGTACTGTGGAAATCAAACTCTGTATGTATAGCTGATTCTGGACGGTACTGAATGGATAAAATCACCAGGTTGACCGAAACATCTTCCATGGAAGAGATCAACCTCCATTCATCTTATCCTATTAATATTGCCTATGCCACGATGCTACAATGCCCAAAATCCGCTTCATTCAATGTGATGCGGTGGTGATGCGGTGGTGATGCGGTGGTGATGCGGTGGTGAGAATAGGTGTTCCATCTCTGAAGAAAGTGCTGGAAGGTTTTCAGAAGGGAATCAAGTTCCAGAATATCATCCAGTTGCCCTGGGTGTTTAATCTCATTCGAGGCTACTCCAACTACTTCATTGGTAGTGTGGCCTAGAGCTGTATGCTCCGCAGACAGGACGCTTTGTCAATCCTCAGCATGGAGGCCTTTATTTGGTCTACCAAGAAAGTGGCTTTTTGGATTCTGGATCTTCTATGGTACTCAATGGTACTCAATGGTACAGGTCCCTAATGGTCCCTAATGGTCCCTAATGGTACTGGTACTTAATGCTACTGGTACTTAATGCTACTGGTACTTAATGCTACTGGTACTTAATGCTACTGGTACTTAATGCTACTGGTACTTAATGCTACTCAGTTCTACTCTGTATGTATAGATTATTGGTTACTGGAATTGGCTAGTTTCCTCATCACTATCTATACTTAGTAAACGCTCAAATCACTTGTCTGCTCCTCGTAAGATGTGTATAGTCATGGGCCTTGTCCATATTATACCATTTTGCAGCCGTTTCAAAAGCAGCAGGACACGACGCGCGACATCCGTACACCACCCCTATTATTATTATTATTTCATCTCCACATCCATAACTCCACCTCAAAACAGCTTCTGTCTTCTCATGGATGTCGGTGATCCCTTACAATCTGCAGAACAAGCTAGTGTACCATAATCCTTATACGCAGGTGGCCATTGTTCTAGACCATCTGAACCATACCGTACGACTTTTGGAGAGCCCCAACCGCTGGGCCCATAGACTGGCCTCAGAATATGACCTGACTTCCGCCACGTGTCCACAGTGTGGATTTGACTTGCGGGGTTTTTACGAGGGGCATGAGCTGAAGCGGAGGAGGAGTTTTGGTGACCCCCACTTTTCCCCGGACTTTTCTGACGAAATTCCGAAATCCCGCTGGGATCCTGACTCCAGCATTTCCAAGTCCTCGCTTGCGCCTGCTCTGGAGTACTTGGGCACGCTTGGGGGGACTCACTTTATGCACCGTGACTACTTTAAGTTGTTATCGGGGCTCAATTATGATCTCCGACTAGCGTATCCTGGAGGAATAGAGAGTTCCGAGGGTACCGGTGGTTCCAGGGAAGTTGACTCTCGGGGAAGACTTCTTGGTTCTTTTGGTGCTCTTAGTTCTGGTTCTTTTGGTGCTCTTGGTTCTGGTTCTTTTGGTTCTCTCGGTTCTTTTGCTGCTCTCGATTCGTTTGGTGATCTCAGTCCTTCTGGTGCTCTCAGATTACCCGGAACCCTTGGTTTGCCTGGAACTTCTGGGGCCCTGGGTGGTTCTAGTGTCTTTGGTGTCTCTGGAAGTCTGCTGGGGTCTGACCACCGACTACCCCTGGATCTCTTTAACCAGGGCTACTTTGCCCGATTCTTCCAGAAAGTCCCGCCCTTTGTGCTCGGTTCTGGTGCCCATGCCCACGTCTACAAAGTGCAGCATGTGCTCCAGAATATCCCCCTCGGGCTCTTTGCTGTGAAACGTATAAACGTGGGCGACCACTCCAAGTACCTCGATCACGTGCTCAACGAAGTGTTGATTTTATACGAACTCTCCGCCAATGGTGCCACGGCAAACAACTTGATCCGGTATAATCACGTGTGGATGGAGTTGGGTGATATGCATGATTCCAGTACTTTTATTGTACCCCCAGAAAATTCCGGTATCCAGCAACCTGCCCGGATTCCGTATGTCTATATTCTCCAGCAGTACTGTGCAGGAGGCAATTTGGAGACCATGATCACGGAGAATTTTCCCCAACAAGAACAAATGTCCGTGAGGGAACAGGTGGAAAGGGAACGAAGGAGGAGGAAGAAGAAAGGCCAGGGCTCACAACCACTTCTGCACCTTCCCTCTCTGTTGTGGTTACTGGACTTGGAGATCTGGAAGTTTTTCCGTGACATTGCCAATGCGGTGAATTACCTCCATGAGAATAAAATCCTCCACCGAGACTTGAAACCGTCGAATTGTCTATTGGAGACTGTTTACAACCAACCGCCATCTCCACCACCAAAAACTTTCCCTGACCTCGGGTCTCTTGATGAGTACCTAGGAAGTCTCCCCAAAGTCTTGGTGTCGGATTTTGGAGAGGGGAAATTCATCGATAAGTCCAAAAACCCGGAGATTCGCATGGGTAATACCGGCACCATTGAATTTGCTGACCCCAAATTGTGGGTCTATGATAGCGTGAAAAATTACACTCATCCCTTCACGTATAGTTGTGATATGTACTCGATGGGGTTGATCATGTGCTACGTATGTGCAGGACGCAGTCCATTTTCAGCACATATCCAAGGTTTAGATGACCCCGAAATGGTCCGTTCGGTGATCTCGAAGTGGTACGAGAAATTGAACAAAAGGGACTTTTTCCTGTGGTTGGAACTGGATTCAGTAAGGGTCCGTGGAGAGTATACGGACTGCACACAGCGCATGGGTGCCCTAGCGTATGCCATGTTGAAAGGTGAAGCCGATTCCAAAACTGTGCTCCAAGAATTGGAAAAGATTAAGTTGGAGTTCTTGGAAAAACCAGTTTTGGAGGAAAAGAGAGAGAATGCTAGCGTTCTGTATATAAGCATCGTCCCTATTCTTAACCTAGTTTTGCTAGAGCTTTTGGATTCGTTGCATGGTTTTTACGTTTGGAAAGTCCTTAAGGTGGTGAACCTTGCGGGCCTAGTTTGGGCCCGGGATTCCAATGCCATGGTGTACCTCCTAGCATTTGTGCTATGTACAGGCAGCGCCCATATGATGTGGAATCATCAAACCAACTCAACGTGACCACTGAAATGATGCGGTACTAAGCCAGAATGTTTTCTAGCTGTACTGGCTTTACTAGTTCTTGTCCTGGCTGTGAGTGTATCGTACTGCATACAGGTCAATGACTCAACCCCAGACCAGATCCAAGTCCTGTTCGACAAGTTCCCCATGGAATTGCGAGGAAATAATTCCTTCTCCAAATTTTTATTGCGGGGAGTTTTCATTATATCATGGTCAGATTCAAGGGTGGACCAGAAGTTCATTTCCATACACTGTATTCGCACTTTCCTCACATTTTTCACCCATCATCACATAATTTCATTCGAATACCAGCCAGTGTAAACCAAAAAAATTATATGCACCAGTAAATTGAGTACCTACCAGTAAATCCCCCACATACCCCAAAAAAGATCAACGTAGGAGTAGATCCTTAGATCTGTCACTCATGGTCACTACCTCGGGATATATGACGGATAGCTTGTTATTCGAGGGGCCCGAGAAACAGAGAGACAGACAGCGACAGAAATAGCGACAGACAGAGAGACAGACATAAAAAGCTAGTATGCCAAAATTTCAATCTCGCCGAAGTACCATGGTTCGGATTCACCAGTGCCTTTGGCTCCACAGTCTGCGTTAAACAGAAGATCAAGTCGCTAGAGCATTTCCTCAAGAAACTTGAAAAACACAAAACTGAAAATGTACCGGATGGTGGAATCTTTTGAGAAGAAGAAGACCGAGAAGCGGAGTTGACCTACTACAAATCGGAAATCATCCAGCCATCTTTAATGGAACAAGTCATCCAGGCATTTCTGATAAAACAAGTCATCAAGCCAAGATCCCCATCCGCATCATAAACAAGGAAACACCCAAGTGCAATGGCACGAAGATCTACCCAGACAACATAGGAAGAAGAGGCGAGGCTACACCTCCAAATTTCTCCTGCAGCATGCGACTAGTTGTCGTCGAATTATATCCAAACCCACAAGAAGTGATCTGTTACAACTATCACGGACAAATAAGACATGGTGGTGATTGATGTGCACTCCAACAAAAAGACCTTGTCACATGGTTTCTTGGCGCACTTGTTCACCACTTTGGATAAGAACAAGATTTTGACCCTGGCTCGAGAAAGTACAGATTGCTTAGATTTGGTAGAGTTCTTTAGCCTGTACCATTATTCCACTATACTAGTGTACTAATGTACACTATACCACTATAAGACAGTGACATTTCGACCGTGGCCCATGAGAGAAACGACCAGGAAGAACACGGAAAAGGTTCCAGAAAGATACGTCACGATCCTGGAAAAACACATAATAGGTAGGATGGACTTCGTAGCGAGGTCGAAGGATCTGTGCAACAGTAGGTTTGGATAAAGCGCCTAAAGTAAGAAGCATTTCGAGGACCAGAAGGGAGCACGAATTTAAGGTAAGGTAACTAATCAAGTTTTCTGAGGGTGGATAGAACGTCTTGGTAAGAACTCGCGAGCTTGAAGAGGGGTAATTCTTGTTGCTTGTGGGTATTCAACTGGAGAAAATACTCATCGTTAGTAATCTTCCACAGAAGAAACCAAACAAAGAAAGTGGAGTCGGATTGGAGAGTGCTAACCGTAGCGGAGGAGAGTTCAAATGTGTTTGCAAGGGGCGAGCCAGCACGAATGCCGACTTTAGTGATAGCCCGGTGAAGGAAAACCTTTTAAGGAAAGGATCTTTTAAGAAAAAACCATTAAAGGAAAACCTTTTAAGGAAAGGATCTTTTAAGGAAAGGATCTTTGAAGAAAAAACCATTAAAGGAAAACCTTTTAAGGAAAACCATTGAAAGAAAACCTTTTAAGGAAAGGATCTTTTAAGGAAAGGATCTTTGAAGAAAAAACCATTAAAGGAAAACCTTTTAAGGAAAACCATTGAAAGAAAACCTTTTAAGGAAAGGATCTTTTAAGGAAAGGATCTTTGAAGAAAAAACCATTAAAGGAAAACCTTTTAAGGAAAACCATTGAAAGAAAACCTTTTAAGGAAAGGATCTTTTAAGGAAAGGATCTTTGAAGAAAAAACCATTAAAGGAAAACCTTTTAAGGAAAACCATTGAAAGAAAACCTTTTAAGGAAAGGATCTTTTAAGGAAAGGATCTTTGAAGAAAAAACCATTAAAGGAAAACCTTTTAAGGAAAACCATTGAAAGAAAACCTTTTAAGGAAAGGATCTTTTAAGGAAAGGATCTTTGAAGAAAAAACCATTAAAGGAAAACCTTTTAAGGAAAACCATTGAAAGAAAACCTTTTAAGGAAAGGATCTTTTAAGGAAAGGATCTTTGAAGAAAAAACCATTGAAGGAAAAGGATCTTTGAAGGGACGTAAACGTATTTATAAGACGAAGCTAGCAATGAGGGTTTGTCAAGACAGAAAATTGAGTTTCAAAAGCTTAGTCCATGGATGATTACACAACGTGCTGGATATGGTCGTGATATGTGGAATGAGATTAATGGGCACAAGGTGGTCGGTGATAGCTATGGACTATGGTAGCTATGGAGTCAATGGTAATAGAAGAACAACAACTGTTAGCCGACATAATAGGCTTAGCTATGGGATTGGGGTAATTCCAGGGGCTAGGAGCAGGGCTAGGAGCAGGGGAAGCACTTTCTGTTTATGGATTGGGTGTGGTAGGAACACTTTAGGCTGGAGAAGCAGGGCGGGCTAGGGGAAGAAATTGCAGCCAAAATGTAGAGTGCGACTTCGCACATCAATGAGTACACCATGGGAAGAAGGGCGCAGAAGAGTCCGGCAAGACCCAAGAATGTATGGACAATAAACCATATAATAGGGAAGTAGGAAGTGAGTTCAAATAAGGAGCACCTAATTATCTGGTGAGTTGGTGATGAAGTGATAATGAGTTGGTGATGAAGTGTTAATGAGTTGGTGACTATAGAGTTGGGGATGATGAGACAAAAGGATTGGGGATGATGAGACAAAAGGGTTGGGGATTATGAGACAAAAGGATGGGGGATGATGAGACAAAAGGGTTGGGGATTATGAGACAAAAGGATGGGGGATTATGAGACAAATGTTGATTCTGGCAAAGAAGAAGACCCTCTAAAAATTACAAAAGGGAGTGCACTACTCTGAAAGAAATGTTAAGAGTCAAGTGGTGAATAGCCATGCCAAAGGTTAATCCGTAATAGATGAAAACGACCAAAACATTGTTTTCGACAAGAGTAAGACGGCTGAGTGGGACTTTCATGTTAGATATTTGTTTTTACTTGAGTACTCTGTTTGATATGTTCATTCGCCGATGATTTATTAAAATCCCCCTAAATGGAGGAATCGAGCTACGTAGAGGGAGGTTTGGGCTACTTAAGTAGTTGACTAGGGCGTTGACCGGAATTGAGGGCCGCGGCCGGAATTGCCCAACTACAAGACCTCCAAAAGTCCACCAAGCAAACTTTTTCAACTCAATAATGATACATTATAAATTCCGGAATTCCAATAATCCCATAAACCAAGTTTCATCAAAATCCCTTGAAGAAACGGTCGTTTACGTTGAGCCTTTTTCTGCTGAGGTAGCCTGGTGCACGGGTGTTTGTTGCACCCATTCAGTCTCAATTCCGAGGTCGAGGTCCCCACACTCCATTAAGCATCTAGTAGAAGATACCTGCTGAATTACGAAGGTTAAAGATATTAAACCTTCAAGTCAAGCCTTCAAGTCAAGTCTCCAAGTCAAGTCTTCAAATCAAACCTTCAAGTCAAGTCTTCAAGTCAAACCTTCAAGTCAAGTCTTCAAGTCAAACCTTCAAGTCAAACCTTCAAATGAAACCTTCAAGTCAAACCTTCAAGTCAAACCTTCAAAGAGTATGTTGAGAAACAGAAGCCACGCATGGAAACTTACTGTCTCTTTGAGTACCACAGTGACATACGTGGCAGTATAAGTCCCAGTAGCAGTGTGTGTAATCAGTAAGGATATGAAGTATGGTTATGAACTCTGGGTATGAACTCTGGGTATGAACTCTGGGTATGAACTCTGGGTATGAATATGGACATGAAGTATGGTTATGAACTCTGGGTATGAAGTATGGTTATGAACTCTGGGTATGAACTCTGGGTATGAACTCTGGGTATGAACTCTGGGTATGAATATGGACATGAAGTATGGTTATGAACTCTGGGTATGAAGTATGGTTATGAACTCTGGGTATGAACTCTGGGTATGAAGTATGGTTATGAACTCTGGGTATGAACTCTGGGTATGAACTCTGGGTATGAAGTATGGTTATGAACTCTGGGTATGAACTCTGGGTATGAACTCTGGGTATGAACTCTGGGTATGAACTCTGGGTATGAATATGGACATGAAGTATGGTTATGAACT